>OVAX01001179.1:0-18890 GCA_900406405.1 Lepidium africanum
CATGAGTTGATGGAAACAGCCAAGAAGTTGGAGCAGGCGACTAAAGAAGCAGAGGATGCAACTGGCTGCGACCCGAGTTGAAAACCCGGTGGATTCCTCCAATTTCCCGGACACTTCTCACCTTGAAGGCTACGACCACAATGCTTCTCCACCACCTACACAAGAATTGCGGAGAAGTCCAAGGGTGAGGAAATCCTCTAATTGGGTTAACCCACGGATATACTACAACAACGTTGCCGAAGGACATCCTCACCAAATCTCATGTGATCTCTCCGAAATTCATGTGGAACACCAAGCCTTCTTGACTCATTTGGCACAAACATTCATTCCACAGTCATATGAGGAGGCAAAGGAGAACAAAGAATGGCGTGATGCGGTTACCAATGAGCATGATGCGATCGTTCGAAATCACACATGGGATGAGGCCGAACTTCCTCTTGGAAAGAAGGCGGTTACATCTAGGTGGATCTTTACAATCAAGTACAACAGTGATTGCACCATTGAGAGGCACAAATCTGTTCTTGTGGCTAGAGGCTAACTCAACCTACGACATGGACTATCATGACACTTTTGCTCAGGTCGCCAAATTACACACGGTATGTGTTGTTCTCTCCTTAGCTACTAATCTTGATTGGGAATTGTGGCAGATGGATGTCAAGAATACGTTCCTTCAAGGGGAACTTGAAGATGAAGTGTACATGTATCCGCCACCGGGTCTTGAACACATTGTCAACCCCGACAATGTTCTACGCCTAAGGAAAGCAATATATGGTTTCAAACAATCTCCAAGGGCTTGGTACCACAAACTAAGCCATACATTGCGGGATCATGGGTTCAAGAAGTCCAAAGCGGATCACATACTCTTCACCAATCAAGGTAAGAATGTGATTATTGTTATCCTAGTCTATGTTGATGATATAATCATCATGGGAAACAACACCGCGGGAATCCAAGGTATCAAATCACATCTTGACTCTGTGTTTGACATACAAGATTTGGGTAATATGAAGTACTTCCTTGGGATCGAAGTATGTCGTTCTCCGGAAGGCCTCTTTCTTTCACAAAGGATGTACACACTTGATCTCTTGAATGAGTTATGTAGGTACACGCAAGGCTGTCACTCCTCTTGAAGATGCCTACAAAGTAACGTGCAAGGGGGAGAAAGATGAAGAACCCTTTGGAGATGTACACAAATACCGAAAGATGGTTGGTAAGCTTATCTACCTTACCATCACAAGGCCAGACTTGAGCTTTGCGGTGAATCAAGTAAGTCAACATATGCAAGCCCCAAAGTAATGCCATTGGAACATGGTGGATATGATACTAAGATATCTCAAAGGTACGTCCGAACATGACATATGGCTGAGAAGAAACAAAGACACAACTCTTGTCGGATATTGTGATGCAGATTGGACCGGAGACAAACAAAATCGTAAATCTACTACCAGATATTGCAAGTTCCTTGGAGGCAATTTAGTGACTTGGAAAAGCAAGAAGCAAAAGGTGGTGTCATGTTCAAGTGTGGAAGCCGAGTATAGAGCTATGAGAAAATTAATGGATGAACTCATATGGTTGAAGGCCTTACTTAAGGATTTGGGAGTGGAGTCACAAGATCCAATCACTATGCATTGTGATAATCAAGCTGCCATCTACATTGCATCAAACCCGGTGTTCCATGAAAGAACAAAACACAGATTGTCATAAGGTTAGAGAGAAGATTGAACAAGGTGTAATCTTGCCTTGTTATACAAGAAGCTCGGACCAACTAGCGGACATATTCACCAAAGCTACGAGTACAAAGATGTGTGACTTTGTTTACTCAAAACTTGGATTGGTAGCAATGACCAAACCATGATCATAAACCACTCTTTTTCTCTTAGTTGGTTTTATCCCAATGGGTGTTCCACTAAAGTTTTTAATGAGGTGGGGAGTCACAACTTTCAAGTTTACTCCTAATGTTTCACATTATGGATTTAAGCTTAAGGGGGAGTGTTAAACCTTACTTTGATAAAGAAGCAATAACAAAGAAGCAAAATGATTTGAATGGAACCAACTTGAGTCTCTCTTGACCATTGGAGTTGGAAGTGGAGGAAGCAAAGTCACATGTCCCTCCTTAGATATGTGACCGTTGAGAGCAAGAGAGGAAATGGTCCTCATTCACTTTCTATAAAGTATAATACTAGTTATAGTACCATCTAGTTTTGGTAAATATTACTTTATGTAGATTGTCTAATTTACCCAGGCCCGTCTCTAGGAGATGGCAACACTGACATTTGCCTAGGGTCCATGATTCAAAAGGGTTCAAAATTTTATTTTATATTGTAAATATATCAAATTTTTTGAATAAAAAGGCCCAAATTTAAGAAAAAATAACCAAAAATATTTTTAACCTAGTTAGACCAAAAATTTTAGGAGGATTTAGAGAGTTTCTTAATATTTTATAATATTAAAAAAATAAGAAAGGAGGAGAGAGAATTAGAAGAGTTTCTTATTTAAGAAACTATCCAAAAAAATTAAGAAACTCTCTTTCTATGTGTCATATTTTAATTGGGTCTCATTGACTCTCCTTCTATGTGCACAAATTTTTAATTAAAATATTGGTAAGATACTCATTTTTGAGTATCTCATTGATAATGTTGCTTTTAGCACTAGAATAATAGAGTCCAAATTTCAGTAAAAATGCCAAAAAAATTTTTTTAATCTAGTTAATTTCTAAATTTTTGGATTATTTTAAAAATTTTGGGGCCCTTTAAATTATATCTTACTATAAAAAAATTTTAGGCCCTTTAAAATATATTGATGATAAATATTATTTCGAATTTTGCTTAGGATACTTAAAATATATAAGATGGGGCTGTTATTTACCTTGTATAGAAGTAGATCTAAAACTTGGTTTTGTTTATAAATATGTTGTAATTACACATTAATAAAATTAAGAAAAGAGTATTCTCTTCTTCTTCTCCATCTCTTTCTCTCTCGTGACCAACAAGCTCATTCTTCACTTCTCTTCCACAATTCTTAGTTTCTCTACAAGACTTCATCTATTCTTAGTTTCTCTACAAAACTTCATCTATTTCTCTTAAATCTCACATACATTAAATTGTGAGAACATGTTAAACATGAAATTTCTAACGATCATAAGACTGATTTCATGTTAGGTGTGTTTCACAATTATATGTTCTACTCTGATCCTAAAACCTAAATGATCTAATTAATAGAAATTGTTGTCTGAGTTTTCATATTACCTAAACATCTCTGTAGCATCAAATGAGCAATCTTCTTTCTTCGTTGTCTGGCTCCATAAGACAGCTACATGTTCAGATGATTACGGAACCTACAGAGAATGATAAGAAGAAAACTTATGGATTGAAAAAGTTGATTCAAGCAAATAATTAGGTTCGTCTTCTTCTTCAGAACCCTAATTGACCTTCTCGCTTTGATTCTAGGAATGGAAGCTGCACAAAGAAGAAATATACAGAACAAAATTTGAATAAACTATATACCGAAATTGACATTTACTGCGCAAAAGGAAAGAGAGTAAACTAAGTTCTAATTCCCATTTATCGATGAAGAGAAACTAAAATGAAGTGGTGAAGACAATCAAATCATTGAGAAATCACTAAAACCGATTAGCCGTTTGATTAAGATTTAACTGTGTGTTTGAAAATGATTAGCCGTTTGTTTAAGATTTAACCGTTCGTATTTGAAAACACCGATAAACAGAGTAGCAATTTGGCGTAAGAATTCCCTCCATTAAAGAAACTTCATAGGATTTAGATATTATGGCCTTATGGGCTAAGGGAATATTAATGGGCCCAACTATGTAACCCAAAAACATCACAATCAGTCCACCCTTACATATATTTAACACCAATCTTTTAAGATATTATCCAATAAAGTTATATCACAAATTCAGACGGATCAAAGTCAGACAATGAATCAACCATTATAAAATTAAAAAAGAAGATTGAAAAATTACTCGAAGTTTTAAGAAGAAAAAATTAGTGACTCTAGACAAAAACCAACATGAACGAAATTAGTTTAAACAAATTTTAGAATATTTTGATAATTTAAAAGAGTTTCAAATGGTAAATTATGATTGGGAGAAAGCAGATTTCTAGTTTTTTTTACAAAAAATTTAATAAATATATCTTTAATAAATCTCTTTAGCTAGCCGAGTTATTTTCAGTATGGTGTTAGGATGATCCAACTAATGATTCAATTGTTGACCAAAAAAAATCTCTCTAGCTCTGTTTTGTAATCTGAATTAAATGACAAAATTGTTTATTATACATGCAAATATACTGCATGTAATGATATGTGCTTATGATTACATGGTATGAATAAATGAATCTCGCCCCATTGTCATCAGTTTGCGAATTTTTTATCTAACATAAAAAAGTGATTAGCTTAATAAAATATCATTTTGCAAATAGAAATAAAATATAGATGCTCCAAGAAAGATGTTTAAGTTTAGATAAAGACATGACAATTTGCTTCAATCATATTATAAATTTACGTTTATTTTGATGAAGAGAAGTCGAATCTCAGAAAAGTACAGTCCTACCAAATGATATACTACAAATCACTTATTTATTTCAAAGAAACATAGACACTTTGGGTACATTATTTTGTTTTTTCATTACTTAAATAGAAAATATGGAGTTGAACTTCTACAAGTTGAAATCAAAGAAGAACAAGACTTGGTTCGTTGACTCTATCGTATTACTAATCCGAGTTAGGCTTCTCTTCTTCTTCGTTACCACTTTGATGCTTATGAGTTATGAGGCAGGTTTAAGGTCACATATTGGGCATGGAGTTATTGGTTTTTCTGGTTCGTTGGGATGTGGAACATCATGGTTATACGATTCGGGATTTTCCGGTTCTTTGGGGTGTGGTGCATTACTAGATATTGGTTCGGATAATTGTGATTCATGACTGTAATATTCATGATCGCCAAACATTAATTCTGAATTCTGGATTGTAGGGAATGGAAATGTTCTGGATCTTCTGCTTCTTCTTGATAAACTATCGTCATATCGAGATTCCGATGATTGTGTTTCATAATCGTAAGATTGATCATGATCAGAAAACACTAGTCCTGGCTTTTCAAATGTGTGGGATGGTGATAAGATTTTGGATTTTCTATCGCCATAAATAGGTGATTCATGATAGAAAGATTTGGATATGTTATACTCATTTGGGGACGTAATTGGAACATCTTGATTCAATGACTTATCTTCTTCCTTTCTATCAAGCAAACCTTAAGAAAAAAAGACAAAATTTATGTTTCTACGGTGACTTAGTGTCCATGTACGTAATTGTTTCTTTGTTATCAAAACTCATTTCTCCATTCAAGCCATAAGAAATAAAAAAATAAAAGAGAAAAACCAAATGAACATTAAATAAAGTCTATTTCAGCAGTTTTCTCTACCAGAATTCATACTATGTATGAGCTATTAATCCAATTGCTGACAAAAAACTCTATAAAGAAACTTAATTACCTCGTAACACTCGGCATAAGATATCAACACTCGGTCTTATATCTGCAAAAATTAAGATTGGAGAAACAAGAAAATTGAATCTTGATGTAAGTACATAAAAGATAACAAAGTAATGAAAACTCAAAAAGATAACAAACTAATTTTCAACAAAATTTAAAACTAGAAATTTACCTGATATGAATTTACGTAAGCCGGGAAATGAAAAGTAGGATATGATGAAAATTAGAAAACTAAACCCAAGAATTAAAATTCCAATAGACAGAAGCAGAAGTATTACTGTAAACAGAAGAACTACTAACATTATACGATCCATCAATGGTGATTGAGTAGGTTGGGTTCTTAAGAGATTAAAGTATATTTATAGTCTTTCAAAAAATCTTTGTCACTAAGTTGGGTTGGTATAAGTACTTCTTAAACAGGCTGAAATGAGAAAATTTGGTCCTTGTGGGACCAATCTTGTAGAATATTATGCAGCACACGTACGATATAAATCCACCCTGAGCTATATTCTTCTAACATATAATCCAGTTTAGTTAGATAACAAATAATTAGGAAAACTTGATCTATAATCCATACTTAAATCTAATTTCGTGGGATTACACGACCAACTAGAATCAAACTTTAGTAGATAAAATTTATGAACCTTAACTATTTGATCAAATTCATTTTTTCATAGATCAACGACTTAAATTAACATTGGATTTTAAAAAAAAATTATCCATTTGTAACATTTGTAACCAATACCCACTTTCTTTTGGTGATAACCAATACCCATTCTTTAAATTGATTTTTTCCTCTATTAAAATACCCATTTATAATTTTTGCCTTTTTCAAATTTTATATAGCTTTCTCAATTGTTAAATTATCTGACTCTATCAATATAAATTCAACTCCTATTATTCCCTCCAAAACCAGTTGACAAAAGAAAAAAGAAGATATACTAAACCGATTGATTTATACATAATTATGATTTGATTACGTTTTTAATTTATTTGATTCGATTCGGTTTAATTGATGGAAGCTACCGGTCTGGTTTTATAAACCCATGAATCAACCGCTTTGTCAATACATAATAAATGACGTCACCAGCTATGTCATCAGAATGTTAAAACGCTACCGTTTCACATTGGACTCCTCTCCCCTTGTGAGCTCTGTTCTCTGTCTCTCTCTCTTTTTTCTCGGGACGCTTCTCTCTCTTCTCTGCTCTTATTCGTGAAAAATCTCTGCGACTTCAGTAATGGAGGATTCTTCTCATCTCTACTGAAGCTACGACGCAGACCTTAAAATTTAACTCTAGACCCTTATTTTTCAGATTGAGATTTCGTACGATCTCTGTGTTAAGATATGCGCTCCAAGGACAAAATCTCCTACTTTTATGATGGTATATTCATTCTCTCTCTTTCTTTCTTTTTCTTTATGAATAAAAACTCCAAAAATTCTTGATATAAATGTCTTTATTCATCTAAAGTTTTCAATTGTAACTCTTGAGCAATTTTATCCACCTGAAGTGGACTTTGTCATTGTCTTTATTTCACAACAGATGCATCGAAAGGTAGAATCTTTCATAGAGAAAATCTAGAATAAGTTCAGGGTTACGATTAGTGCGGAAATATCTAGCTTTGATTTAGTTTTTGAGTAGGGTTTTTGATGAAATAACAAGGGGTTTAGGTAGAGTTTCTGACTTTTGATTCCTTGCCTCTTTAGTCTAAGATTAAACCAGAAGCCATTTAGTGCTGAAGAAAACTCTTGAAATTGACTTCATTGATTGTTTTGGCCAAGTCTCTGTTATTTCTTTGCCTGAAATATGAAACCCTAGAACTTTATCTCAACTTTAGCTGTATTCATCTTTGCATATAGTGTTTGACCTTTGTGTTCTTTGGAAATTCCTTTCTGAATAACTGTTACACACTTGATTTATAAAACTTCCCTTTTCGTACTTGGAGATGTTCTGCATAATTCTATATTTTCTTCTTGTTGTAGCTTCTGTGGCAGTTCATATGGGTTTGTGATGATATGCTGAAGGTTTACATTGTGTTGCAGGGGATGTGGGGAGCGTTTATTTTGGTCCGAACCACCCAATGAAACCGCACAGGCTTTGTATGACCCATCATCTTATCCTCGCATATGGCCTGCATAGCAAGATGGAAGTTTACGTTAGTGTCTCCTGCTCATATTTCATATTTCATGTTTCTTGCTCTTGATCCTTTATTCATTTTGTTTTCAATCTCACTGTACATCTCATTTGAACACTGTATACGTTTTCTACTGTTTCAGCGTCCACACAAGGCATATCCTATTGAGATGGCTCAGTTCCATTCCCCTGACTATGTGGAGTTCCTGCAACGAATTAATCCAGAAAATCAGAACTTATTTCCGAATGAAATGGCTAGATGTAAGTTTTGTCCTTCGGTAATTGTTTTTTTGTAGTCTACTTGTTATCTACATGTTTACATGTAAGGTACTTTGATGCAGATAATCTGGGAGAGGATTGTCCTGTCTTTGAGGATTTGTTTGAATTTTGTCAAATTTATGCTGGCGGAACCATAGGTAAAGCATAATACATACAATATATGTTGGTCCTTATGTTTGGTTGTCACATTAGAGCATTGTTTGCTGACTGAATTTTTTGTTTATAGATGCTGCACGAAGATTAAACAACAAACTCTGTGACATTGCTATAAATTGGGCAGGCGGGTTGCACCATGCCAAGAAATGTGATGCATCTGGGTTTTGTTACATCAACGATCTTGTACTAGGAATTCTGGAGCTGTTGAAACACCATCCCCGTGTGCTGTACATAGATATAGATGTTCATCATGGTGATGGAGTTGAAGAAGCATTTTACTTTACTGACAGGTACACTAAGATTGTCCACAACAGCTCTCGAAACTTGTTTTTATAGAAACTAATTACCAATACCTTTGAATTTTATCACGGCAGAGTGATGACTGTCAGCTTCCATAAGTTTGGGGATAAGTTCTTTCCAGGGACAGGGGATGTTAAGGTAAAGTATTCAGAATTTATTTCATGAGTTTCTGAGGACTGTTTTGATGTGTTTGGATGAATTGTCACTGTAAAGTATTTTTCTTTAAAAAGGAAGTAGGAGAAAGAGAAGGAAAATATTACGCCATAAATGTGCCGCTGAAAGATGGTATTGATGACAATAGTTTCAACCGCCTGTTCAGGACAGTAAGTTCTTTAACTTAGACTATCAAATTTTTGATGTTTTTGCCTCTTTTCATGTTTTGATTCCGTCCTTTGGTCTCTAGGTAATTGCTAAGGTTGTTGAGATATATCAACCAGGTGCAATCGTTCTTCAGTGTGGGGCAGATTCACTAGCAAGGGATCGACTTGGATGTTTTAATCTCTCTATTGATGGTGCTTTTTCTTCTTGTAATCAAATCTCTTTCTCTCTTTCAATCTCTCTATTGTTAGTTTCTATGCGACTCGAATTCTGAAACGGCTTTATCTTATGCATTCTCCAGGACATGCTGAATGTGTTAAATTTGTGAAGAAATTCAATCTTCCCTTACTGGTATCTGTCTCTCTTGATCTACACTACTACACTTTTTTGTAATCTTAAGTTCCTCGACGACAAAGTCAATTTGTTTTCCGATTGTTTATTAGGTTACAGGAGGTGGAGGTTACACAAAGGAGAATGTAGCTCGGTGTTGGACTGTTGAGACGAGCATCCTTCTGGACACAGAACTTCCTAATGGTTAGTAAAGTTTTTATATTGTTTGTCAGAGAAAGTTTAATGCTTCTGCCTTCGTTGCTCACAGGTTAATTGTTCTGCAGAGATTCCTGATAACGACTACATCAAGTATTTTGCGCCAGATTTTTCTTTGAAGATACCGGGCGGTCACATTGTAAGGAGCTCTTCTAGTTTTCCTCATTGCTTAGAAAGTCATAGAGATATTGAGAATCATTTGTGTTTTGAATTGAAAACAGGAGAATCAAAATACCAAATCGTATATCAGTTCAATCAAAGTACAGATTTTAGAGAATTTGCGATATATCCAACACGCTCCAAGTGTGCAAATGCAAGAGGTAAACTCAAAATCATCATCAAACATTTGGTGATTTAATGTGTAACTTAGAACTGATCAGTTTCTTCTACATAGGTTCCACCGGATTTCTACATACCTGATTTTGATGAAGATGAACAAAACCCAGATGAACGCGTGGATCGTAAGTATTCGAAAACTACCATAAATACCAAAAAAGTGTTAAGCTTTCGTAGCAAGTAATGTTTATTGTAAATGATTTGATTGTTTCAGAGCGTTCACGGGATAAGCAGATTCAAAGAGACGATGAGTATTTTGATGGAGACAATGATAATGATGGAATGTAACATGGATTCTTACAACACAAGTGGTTTAGTTTTTGTTTGATTCTCTGACAATTGTAATGAAAAACAACAACATTTGTGATGATTGATTCCATATGGCTTTCTTCGTTCAACATGCTCATTTTTTTGGTCATTGTTGTAGTTTGAACTATTTTTTGGTCACACAATCCTTTGGTGCATTAATCAAACATATGGATTCTTACAATGCAAAATACAGAAAAACATTTAAGCATAATGTATGAATCAAATTCTTGATAGTTCAATTAAGAATGGCTAATTGATAATTCATACTCTTTCTTCTCTTTAATTTATAATTTTGGGTCAATACATCGTCATTCCTGACAAATTTTAATTCGGGTCCAAACTTTAGTTAAACCAAACAAATTAGGTTACAAGAAAAATAACTCCTCTTGGCTGATTTGGTTCGCCGGGAAAATAAAAATATATGAAAAATAACGATCCTATAGTAATTTACAGGAAACCTTAAAATCTTGAAGTTAACAATAATATAATATAAGATTCGACAAAAAAATAAAAATCTATTATTATAGCTAATCTATTATTATAACTGAAAACCTTGAAAAAAACTTGATGTTGGATCATCGAAATGCTTTTTGTTCTTCTGCAACTTTTTTATAGCTAATGAACCACAGAAAATTAATTTTTTTAATAGTTTTTTGTATTTAAATATTTATATACAAAAGCTAATGCAGTATTTAGCAGTATTCCTCAATGGATTAGTGCATTTATTGGATCAACTTATGCCTAAAACTTAAGTAAAATAAACGATTTAACAAAAAACCCTAGTCAGAATTGCTTTTGAATACCAATAATTAATGTAGATCTGACTTAAAAACAATGTAAACAAAAAAACGACAAAGTGACATAATAGATTCAAATACATAAATTCATAGATTATTTACAAAATCTGTGAAAGAAGAGAAACGACCGAACCGATCAAAGATTTAAGATTTTTTGATTCTAATAATATGCATCAGAGTCATGGAAGTTTAAAGATTTCCAACAGCGCTCAAATATTTGAGCTTCTTTATCAATAGTGATTTACTCATCATTTGCAACAAAAGAATTTATAAAAATCGACTAAAACATTCGAAGAAAAACATAAAAAATGTATAAAGGAAAAAGAGAATATGATGATGCTGAACAATGAAGAGAGGGTAAATAATTGCAAAACTGCGAATTTTGCTGGGTGGTTTATAATGAGGTCAAATTGTAAACCCTAGGTTTAGCCTAACTATGGTTAAGACTGTCTCAACCATGGTTAAGTTAAATATCTGAGATTTTTTTTTTTGTATTTTTTTAATTGGAGATAATATTAATAACGTGGACCAATAAGAGATCTGCACCTTAAGAATAATATTCCCAACAGAGATTTATCAGTCAGCTCTTTTGGGGTTTCGAGTTTTTGAAACTAAATTTGGTTTAGTTTAATTGATTCACTTAGTTTGGTATAATTGCAAATCTTATATAGAAAATCTTATGTTAAATTTATAGTAAATTCTTTTTATGCGAATAGGCCCAAATAAGTAATAAATTGGGCTCATACAATTTGCTGGTGGCTCATATAAGGCCCAAATAAGTAAAACTGTTCGTGTGTCTCGCTCGCAACAGCTCTGTGTATCATCGTGGAACTCCTATTTCCGCTCGTCTCTTTTGTTACATCCTCTTCTCAATCGTCTCCTTCACTGATCTCGTCGCCATTTTCGTAAGTTGTGCTTCAATTTTCTTTATAATGGTTTCGAATTTTAACTTCATTTTCAATGTTCTGGGTTCGCTCAAAGTCTACTCTTTTTTTTCTTTCTCTTTATTAAAGTTTACTTTTTAATGATAAATCTGATCTAGCTATGCTTTTATCTGCCTCTAGTTTTGTTTGTATGCTTTGTTGAAAATGATCATAGCTCTCAATTTTGTCGTAATAAGTCAATATAGATAGGGATAATATTGGAATTTCCAGTACATAGAAAACTATCATCTTCTTTAACTCTCTCCACGGTTCAGATCCGAGTTTGGGTGAAGCTCTCTTTCTCTCTTATCTTTTCAGAAGAAGAGATCTCTTAACTTAGTCTTCTCCTTCAGGTCAATGTTGCTCCTGTGATCGGAACTTTTCTTTTATCTTATTCATTCTGATTCAATCGAGATTTTGAAAAGATTTTGTAATTGCAAGTTTGCTACTTTATCTGAGTTTCTTAAAAAATTTTCTTCACATATCACGAATGCTATGTAGATCATGTTTGTTTGACTGAAAAGGTCAAATTTGTGACATGATGGTACCGAATTTCGTTTCGAATTTTGATTTCACTGGTTATTAAATTAAGGTTTAATCTTGTATAATTATGCTACGTTTGTCTACATTTTGTAGGTATTCGGATCAGTTCAATTTCTCAATTGGTGTTAAAGTGTCTCCACTGTTACAATGGATCAGGCGGAACTGACAATGGAGCAGGTTGGTGATATGATGTTATTTAAACTTGATTTGGCATTTCTTTACGGTTTTGTAGGCTATCAAAATCTGCTGGCAGTTCATAGGATACACAAATTACAGATTTTGAGCTTCGTAGTTTTTTGCATACAGTAATGAAACCTTTTGTTTTAGTCTGAATATATTTAGACAAATATGTGCATAATGATAAGTTCATACATAATCGCCGTTTTAGATCTTTGCAGCTCTGACTACGTACTTAGAAATGTTGTTCATCTGTTTTTGTGATTGTATTGAAATACCTGACAAATATGGTGATAGTTTTACTGGGAGTTTTACAGTATTTGATCTCTCGTTTTCTTTTACCTTGCAGGTATTGAAAAGAGAGATTCCATGGGAGACTTACATGACAACTAAGCTGATTTCGGGAACAGGTCTCCAGCTCTTAAGGCGCTTTGATAAGAAACCTGAAAGTGCTAGGGCACAGTTACTGGATGATGTAAATCTTCTACAACTCTTTCTTCTCATTTCAAACAGTTTACAGAATTTGAGTCAGTTTCTCTGTATTATTAGTGTTTGAAGTTGTATAATGACCAAGCGAGTCTCTTGTTACATTGTCATCATGAAGTAATATGTGGTGTCGTTATTACAGGATGGTCCAGCTTATGTTCATCTCTTTGTTAGCATCTTACGTGATATATTCAAGGAAGAAACGGTGGAATATGTCTTGGCTTTGATTTATGAAATGCTCTCAGGTAGATAAAACTTCAAGACATTTACATTTACCTTTTCTTCCTTTTAGATACTGACTAATATCAATACATCAACTGTTTTCCAGCAAATCCAACACGAGCTCGGTTGTTCCATGATAAATCTTTGGCACATGAGGATACTTATGAGCCTTTCTTGAGGTGAACCCCTATGCAATTGCTTTATGACAATAATTTGGTCTAGGCAATTATTGTTTCCCAGAATAGAGCTGCTCATTGGATCAGATCTGTTGTTTATGCTTTCAAATGGCTTAGAACTTCTTACATTTTTCTCATTCTCTTACTTAACCAATTAAATTGTCAGATTTCCTTTCTAGTTTCTTTTATAACTACCCTTTAAATCAATGGTATCAGATATACCTGACCTCCTGGCGACAAGAAACGACTGTTTCCCAAAAAAATTAATCTTAATATGTGTTATGTTTAGTGGGTTATTTCCACTTGACATGATTTCTTAGTTCTATACATATAGTGTAGTGATTTTGAGCACGTGATGTTGTTGCTTTGTCTGTTTAATTGCCTTGGCCCTTGTTCGTTTTGTCTCAATCCTGATCTTAGCCAGTGTGAATCATTTACTAGCTTCAAAATCTTCCTGAAAAGGGAACACATATATAACTCTCCATTGGGAATAACTGCTCTCAGTTACATTTTAATTGATTTTGGCTGCTTAGCTTTAAATGTATGAAAATTAAAAATATGGACTTTGTCAGGTTGTTGTGGAAGGGTAATTGGTTCATTCAAGAAAAAAGCTGCAAAATCCTTGCCTGGATAATAAGGTATTCAGTATTTCTTATCTGTCATATTTCTACCAAACATGTATGTAACATACAGTCTCATTTACATCATAGTGCTAGGCCAAAAGCAGGTGGGGATGTTATTGTTAACGGCGAAGCTTCGGCTTCAAAGAAAAGTATTACTACAATTGATGATGTTCTCAAGGGATTGGTGGAGTGGCTTTGTGCTCAGGTTTCTTCTTCTTTTTTCTTTCTCTCTTTCCTCTTATTTCTTTGTTTCTCTCTAGGTTTGTTGGTCTTGCATTGGTGTTTAAGTGTTAGTTGTCTTTGTCTTGTAGACAACTCCATTGTTAGAGCTAGAGCTCATTCGTATAGCATGTAAATAATGAGAAAAAATGAGGCAGTCTGACATATGTTTTGGGCAAAAACAATTCTACTCCACAATGCCTTTGTTAGATTATGCAAACACTAACACAAACCAAATTTGTTCAATCGAAAACAAACTATCTTTCTGTGTAGGCAAAAGTCTTTGATTTTGGTTGATAATAATATTTAATTTTAGTAATATGGAAGGAACCTTTATGTTGTTACATCGGTATCAACAATGCTTAACTTTTTGATGTGCAGTTGAAGCAACCTTCTCATCCTACTCGTGGTGTTCCAATTGCAATTAGCTGCCTCTCGTCGCTGCTTAAGGAACCTGTTGTCAGATCGTCATTTGTTCAGGCAGATGGGGTTAAGTTACTTGTCCCTTTAATTTCTCCAGCATCCACTCAGCAGTCAATACAGGTAACTATATATTAACTGGTAGAAGTTTTCAGTGAATGACTGAATTTTCACTAAAGCTGTAATAAGTATTGCAGTTTCCAAATTATGCAAAGTTCTTGACAGAACCAGGATGATTCTAAATGCAGATAACTAGTTTTTAGAGAACTACTAATACTGTTGATTTATGTTTCTCCTTATTCTAAAGTGTATTCTGATTCAGTAAGCAGAAGAAAGAACAGCTCTCTTTTTGTTTTGTCATAATTTCTCCATGCCTAATTGATTTAATATGCATGCATGCTTTCTTTCTACAGCTTCTGTATGAAACATGTCTTTGTGTATGGCTTCTGTCCTATTATGAACCTGCAATAGAATTCTTGGCAACATCCAGGACAATGCAAAGGCTCACGGAAGTGGTTAAGAGCTCAACTAAGGAAAAGGTGAGCTATGTTTTCTTCTGATGATTTGGTTATTGCTCTCCTGCAATTACTTAGAGATGATTTAACATGACATGACTAAGGAATCAGAATCTCTTATGTGCAATATCAAGATACTTTTGTTTATATTTATCTGTTTTGGATCTTTAAATTGCATAAATATATTGTGATGCACTTCTTATCATGTTTATCTGACTGTATATTGTCTCACAGGTCGTTAGGGTGGTTATATTGACATTCAGAAACTTGCTCCCAAAAGGTACATTTGGTGCCCAGATGGTTGACCTTGGACTCCCACATATTATCCAGAGTCTAAAAACACAAGCATGGAGTGACGAGGTAAGAAAAGTTTAATACAAATGCCTGAGGGCTGCTTCTGTATGAAACATCTCTATGTGGAATATGAAAATCTTTATTTTCTGTTATATTCTACAGTTAGAGAACTGGTAATCGAAGTGATTTAGATGAACAATGGATGTTGTTGTTTAGTATATGGTCGTAGTTAAACCTGTTGAACTCTGAAATTTGTAAGGACTTGCTGGATGCACTGAACCAACTTGAAGAAGGACTAAAAGACAAGATCAGGACATTAAGTTCCTTTGATAAGTATAAGCAAGAGGTTCTTCTTGGTCATCTTGATTGGAACCCAATGCACAAAGAGGCCAATTTCTGGCGTGAAAATGTCACAAGCTTTGAGGAGAATGATTTCCAGGTATTCTTTAGACCTGTCTTGGGATACAAAGTGCACATAAGCACTTTACATACTCACCTGTTTAAACTTGTGGATGCAGATACTCAGAGTCCTTCTAACTATCCTGGACACATCGAGTGATCCAAGATCATTGGCAGTAGCATGCTTTGATCTCTCACAGTTCATACAGTACCATGCAGCAGGGAGAGTGATCGTAACAGACCTCAAGGCGAAAGAACGAGTAATGAAACTGATGAACCACGAGAACGCTGAGGTAACCAAGAACGCTCTCCTGTGCATCCAGAGGCTTCTCTTGGGTGCTAAGTACGCTAGCTTCTTGCAAGCTTGATAGACTTCCATGTTTCTTTCTTTCAAAACATGGAAAGTAAACCAAAACACAGACACCGATTGTGTTTTCCTTTGTTTCTTCCTGTCCAAACAAAACCTGTCTGCTGCTTTTCTTTCGATGATACTACACTTCAAGACCATCATCATCTGTTTATTATTTGCCCTAGAAAAATTACTTTTGTGTATGCTTATATAAATAATTTCTGGTTTGTTTTGTACCTCTTTTTGTATTTATTTATCCAATAAAATAAGGCTTATTTGTTACAGACAAACAATTTTGAGCCAAAGTGTTGTATGATCTGAGTTTTGAGATCAAAATGAAGATGAGACCTTGAGTTTAACATTAACATGTTTGGAGAACACGCTCAGAACTGAAAAGTATTGAACTATTCTTCCTTTAATTTCTTGCTCGTTTTTCTTTATGTTTTTCTCCTTCTTTTGTATTTCTGGTTCGTTTTCTCCTATTTTACCCAAAACAGGGACCTCCATAATTTGGAGAAGCCCGCATTTTCCAACTTTCCATTCTCTATCATCTGTTTTGAACTCAAAAACAAGCTCAGTGGAAGTCACCTCACTTACTTCAACTTCAAATGTGTATATATGCTTTGTTTTAGCATATATCTTGAGACGCTTATTTTTGACCATGATGTTGATAGTTGGCATGAAACTATTATCATATTTAATTTTCTCTAGTATAAACAAGCGTTAAATCTCAATGATGTAGGATGAGGTGTCTCATTCAACTTGATTGTCAAGGAACCTCCATCAGTAGCTCTGTAATTGAAGCACGTAGGCACTTGTTTCCCAGGTAACACCGCATATCTATGAGTTGGTGTGTGCATTATGAGGTCTTTGGCTTTTTGATTCAGTTTGAAGCAGTTGATGAATTTGAGACAAATATTTGGATTGTTAAGGAACAATCCAGTCTCTCAAGAGAACTACAGTCACTTGCATCTATGTAAGTTAGGGAATCAGAAAGTTGAGATAATACCAGATTATTAGATAGATGAAACTTTCTGAGTTTCTTGAGACTTGAGCATCCACTAATATTCAAACTCCGAAGATTTGTAGCAGTTGAAAGATCAGGAAGCTCTTTCAAATATTTCGAATGACCCAAATCCATCCACTTGAGAGTTTTGAGTGGCTGCATTGACAAAGAAGAAAATGTTAATACGACTGGTCCCCTTTTTCTTCCCTAATTATTTTCTGAATTTTAGTTATCATTAATGTACTATACTTACTTGATTTCCTTTCCATACCTTCTGAAGCTTGCTTCCACCCATGTCCAATCCGACGAGATGCTCCGGATTAAAAGTAGAAGGTAAACTTTTATTCTGGAAAAAATTCCATTTTAGATACCTTATCTTTTGAGAATGAATAAGTAGTGAGTACAGTCTCTCACAAGGGGCAACACCATCACAATCATCAATGATGGATACGAATTGGACATTGGACATTCTTTCAACTGCTTTCTCACTTATATTAAACTCATTCAACTTTTCATCACTCATCAAAGTAAATTTGAACTCTATCCCAATAAACTTGCTACAATCCTGAAAATAATCAAAATAAAATATAAGTATAGATGGTTACTTATCATATTAACTCTATTTTTAGGGACTAAATGTAACGGAAAAACTTACTATTGTATCGTCACATATATCTCTTGCATCAATAAAAAACTGATATTTTGGAATGCCATGAACATATTGCTTACGCGCAGTCTCTCTTCCAAATTTTGCTAATAGAGTATGCAGCTCTATTGATTCATGTGGGTTAATATATATGAAAGATTTCTCTTCTAAAACGAGAAGACTTTGCCTTACATCTGAGAACTTATTTGCAAGAAGCTCTTCCACTTCATAAGTAGTGCTATAAAAATTGAAAATGCAGGCTATATAAAGGAATAAACCTTTCTCTTCATCAGATAAGGCATCATAACTGAATTTTATAATGCTCTCAATATCTCTGTGAAGGCATTTTCTTAACGTTGGCATTTTCATTTTCCACTCTTGCTTGGACATTCCCCGCAAAGAAGAGCCCAAAATCTTCAATCCCAATGGGAGTTCACCAGCAAGATATGTGACTTCCCTAGCAAGCTTATAGAAACCATCACAAGGGTGCTTTTGTTGAAAGGCATGCATACAGAAGATTTGTAAAGCCTCGTCACTTGAAGGATATTTCACTTTGTAGATATGTTCAATCATATGAGCCTTCAAAACTCTTAGATCTTCTGTTGTAATAATAATCCGACTTCCGGGACCAAACCACTCTTTTTCTTTAGCCAAGGCAATTAGTTGATCTGAGTGATCCACTTCATCAAGAACTAGTATCACCTTCTTGTCTTTCAGCCGTTCTTGTGCCACTCCTAAATGTGGAATCATACTACCTTCATGATTGACAACCAGAGACAACATTTGGTTTTGTAGTTGCAGTTTTGTATTGTACTCATCCAAACAAGGACTTGGATAGCGTTTGATGTACATGATTGCGCCAAGTTGGAATCTGTTGGAAAATTTATGGTAGACATATCTGGCAATGGTTGACTTACCAATTCCAGGAGGACCCCAAATCCCAATCATCCTTACATCATCCAAATCTAGGCATAACACCGGTTCCAATTCTTCCATATGAGCTGTCATCCCAACTAAACCGTCGAGATCTCTTGATGGTGTGGACATATTCAACATATGTGAAACATTAGTGGATATTTTTGATCATGGCGGCGTCATTTTCCCTAATATGGAAGGATATCAATATAAAATTCTTATACACATCCAGAAGATGATGCAAAAAATTATAGTTTGAACTTTTAAGTAAGTGGCAAAAAAAAAAAAAAAAAAAAAAAAC
>OVAX01001179.1:18917-51906 GCA_900406405.1 Lepidium africanum
AAAAAAAAAAAAAAAAAAAAAAGAACTCTTAAGTAATCATTAGTAAGGAAATGATGAATATAAGAGAGCTAACCACTTACAAGAATGCTCTCCTGTGATTTGGGCCACGTCTCTTAAAGCTTCTGTCCATCTCTCAATATTCTCTTTTGTTTTACCTTCACAAGTTATTTTGAATGCTTTTCCAAAACCTCCGTTTTGTTTCTTTACGTCAGTTGGATGGGCATGACTATCTGCCTCGATTCTTCTCTGCACTTCATGATCTCCGCCAACTCATCAAGACACCAGGAAGAAGAAGCATAGTTCTTGGAAAGCAAGACTATAGCGATCTTCGCTGCTTTGATAGCTTCCTTGAGCTCAGGACCGATCGACTTACTCCTCTCTGTATTATTATCAATGAATGAGACGATTCCCTTTCTTTTAAACGACTCCAAGATGTGACTAAGCACATTGTTCCGAACATCTGCCCCATGGAAACTCGGGAACACATCATGATGTTTCAAAATTTGAGATGAATTAGTTGGAGGAGATGAAAGAGATAAAGAATTCATGAGTCTGGATGAAAATCCTAGATGGATTGAGGAAGGACTAACAAAAAGGAAGAGACTTTGTGTGAATGGATGAAGGAAAGATTTAAGAAAGAGGAAGAGGCTTTGTGTGAATGGATTGATAACGAACGTTATTGTGGATGTTTTCTATCCATAAATTATAACGATATTTTATTAAATAAATATAAATATATCTATATAAATTTTAGAGTGATATTTCATGAAAAATGTTGCTACCGACGATATAGTGATATTTCATGGAAATTCAGTCTCCCAATTCTCTATCAGTCATTCGAGTACTCGGAAGATAAGGAAAACTAGAAGATTTGACTAACCATAAAAAACAAACTAGTAATCAATGTGATCTGATCTTTCTACATTTGTCTATGAGTTTGAATATTTTGCATAAATTCTTCGACACATATATACGCAATTATCTCAATTATTAACATCTCACTTTGTCATAAAAAAATACATAAATGGTTTTTTACGAAAATACGTACTAACGTATAAAGAGTGCTCTCTAGGATTCTTTATCAAAGAGAGCCTATCATATTTGCTCAGTTTAACAAGGTTTTAAGAAATAGAAGAAAAGAAGCTAGCTATTAATGATATTTAAGCTTCACAACATTTCTTACACAATTGACATCATTGAAGATGTCTAGAAGAAGTTTTAGTTTTATGTACACAGCTATCAATATCAGTTCTCTGTATGAGACTGTCCAGCAAAGACTCACATGCATCTCTAAGCAAATCCAATACCTGTGACATAAACCATAAATAAGAAAGAGATCAAGTAGCCATTTTAAAGTCTTAAAACCAAATCAGACAAAGCTAGATAGCATCTGTCCTAGCTAACCAAAATTTATTGTTCCTTGACATTTCATAAATGATTTTCTGGACTGAAAAAGAAAAAGAAAAACCTAAAATTAAAACATCATTACTTCCAATTTTTTTTTTTATAAAAAAAACGGATCATCATCTTACACATTCATCATCTTAAACTGATCATTTTAAGTGGAAGTAATGCACAATCATATTGATAAAGGTAATAAAATGATAAATCTTTGGCACATGAAGATACTCATTGGATCAAACTGTTGTTTCTGCATTGGACTTCTTACATTTGTTAAATTCTCAGATTTAGTTATCATATAATTACTATAGTTTTTAAAATGAACCTTACCTTTCGTAATGTACAGGAAACAACTATTTTGCCATAAAATTGAATCTCAATGTAAATATATATCTAGTGGGAAATTTCACCTAACCTGATTTCCTACTCCTGTACGTATAGTGTAGTTTGGTTAACATGTAGACGCATGTGTGGTAATATGAAAGTAAGCTTACGATGCTTAGGGGCTAAGTTACCCGACCCTTTAATTTCACCAGCATCCAGGTAACTAACTATTAATTATGTGGTAGCTTTTCAGTGAATGTTCACAAAAGCTGTAAATAAGTATTGGAGTTTCCAAATTATGCAAAGCTCTTGGCAGAAAGATGATGGCTCTAAATGAAAATAACTATCAATTCTGTTGACTCATGTTGCTCCCTTATTCTAAAGTGTATTTTGATTCAGTTAGCAGAAGAAAGAACAGCTCTCTTTTTTCTTTTTTGGTCATAATTTCTCCATGCCTAATTCATGTAATATGCATGCTTTCTTTCTACAGCTTCTGTATGAAACATGTCTGTGTATTGCTTCTATCTTATTACGAACCAGCAGTAGAATTCTTAGCAACATCCAGGACAACGCAAAGGCTCACAGAAGTAGTTAAGAGCTCGACTAAGGAAAAGGTGAGCTATGTATTCTTGTCAGGATTTGGTTATGTAAACCATATCTCCAAAACAGCCCAACAAGAAAACACTTTAAGGCTAGCCCCATCAATGACAAGTCACCCAAGTAAGACTATCTAGAAAGATAGTCACCCAAGTACGACTACCTACAAAAATAAATGAATGGAAAAGCACGACTACTTGTAATGACTACCTGCAACGTAGCATGCAGCTCCATCATATCACCCCAAAACTGTAAATATTAACGTTAGAGAGAAGGAGATCAAAACTCAAAACAGATTTACAATCCTCTCCTCATAGTTCATCTCTTAGTAAATTCTAGGTATTTCTTCTGGGTCTCTATATAAGAAACTCCAACCTGTACACAATTACTTAGTTTTTGTGCAATACAAATCTCTTTTCTTCAATGCTTATGTTTTTTTACATGGTATCAGAGCCTTTGAAACCCTAACAGGTCCATCAATGGCAGATCTACATCCTCAAGAGCAAAGTCTTCTAAATCCTCCAAATCCTTACCCTTTTCCTAGTAATATTCATATTATCAGTTCAGTCACCTTAAAATCAAATGATACCAACTATTTGTTGTGGAAAACTCAATCGAGTCTCTGTTATCAAGCCAAAAACTATTAGGCTTCGTTAATGGTGGTATCATGCCACCTAATGTCAACGCTCCGGAGTATGAAGCGTGGTTTTGTACTGATCAGCTCAACTGCTCTTGGCTCTTCGGAACGTTATCTAAAGAAGTCCTTGGTCACGTTCATAACATAGCCTCTTCTCGTGAAGTTTGGCTTTCTCTTGCAGAGAATTTTAACAAAAGTTCAGTAGCTCATGAGTTCTCTATGCGCTGTAGTCTTAAGCTCCTCACAAAGTCTGGGAAAAAATTTCTAACCTATTGTCGAGAGTTCAAGACTATATGTGTGGCACCGTTGCCGGGGAGTCTATGCAATTAGCCATTAGGATTTGGATTAGATTTAAGACTATAGATTTTTCTTTTGTTTCATTAAATTGGTTACTTTCTTTCAAATTTTCTTTTAGGTACCATTACAAGGGAGAAAGCATAGTTCTATATATAACTTCCTTGTTGAAGGCTATGTCTTATTCGAGATTCTTTGTGACTTAAAACAAGTTTGAAAGAAAAGTCAAGCTAGTGACTTAAAACAAGTGCGCTTGGGAGACAATCTCATGGTATCGTTATATATAGTTTTTGTTTCTCTTTGTTTTGCTTCATTTTGGTGTGTGTTTGGAATGTTTTGATCAAGTCCAAGGAGCCTCCACTCCTTTAACAAGGTAAGAAAAGTTGGGTGAGCGACTCAGATCAATCGATCCAGTTATAGATCGATCGATCCTCGGGAATACAACAAGTTAGCGCACGATCTGACGATCGACCAAGGCACTGGAGATCGATCGATCCACTGACGATATGCATTTTCACACGACCTGTCGATCAACCTCATCATTGAGGATCGATCGATCCAACACTCCAAGCACTTGAGATCAGTCGTTCCTCTTAAAGATCGATCGATCCAAATACTCAGGTTCGTTTTACTTCTCCATTGTCTCCCTTTATATTCCTATGATATTTTTTGCGTAAGTTGTGATCCCATTAGATTTATTTTCACACTGAGACGGTATGAAGTAAGTCTGGGTGAGTACACTTGTGGTGACTAACGCGTTTTGTTTCTTTTGTTTTCTTTTTAAGTCTTTTGTTTATTTTTCTTGAGTCAATCTTTTGTTTTATTGAGTCAAAACTATTGTAGGAAACTATGATTTTTCGAGGAATAACTAGATTTTCAGGAACTTAAGTGACCATTAATTCAAGCTTCACAGAGATCTATGACTATTGGAAAACCTAGAGATTGTGCAACTTCTCAATGTTACCTATATCCTTTCAGGTATTTGAAGAATCTCATGCTGATTTCACACCTAACTTGATTTAGTTCTCTTGTTAAGGGTGTTGGTATGCATCAGATCGGTTCTCTTTTTAGTACAATGAAGGATTTTCCTGTGTGAGTATGGTTCCCCTCTCCTTATCATTTCAAGTATTCATTTAACAATATTGTATGCGTTGTTAGTAGGCTGAGGGAAAAAGTGCTTCAGTGACGCTGCTATTTGCTTAAGTAATGGGGGTAGTCTGAGGAAAACTCCATGACGCTACCCTTTGTTTAAGTATTGATAGTAGACTGAGAAGAACTCCAATGACACTACTCTTGCTTACACCCTTCGTGTTGCTGAAAAACCGATCAAATGAAAATTTGAGTTAGTTTGCAATAAAAATGGAATGAGAGGAAAGGAACCATATAGAAGGTAGTTCTGAGACCGAAAGAGAAATTCATGTGTCCTTTGATTGATATTCCCTTGGTGAGACCGCACTTAAATTTTTAGAGAAGTCGGTGTGGTGAATTCGGATCACTCGTTTAGATTCAGGAGATAGTTTGGGACATATGTAAAGAGTGAGGGAAGTACAAGGTGGTCTTGATTCTGTTAGGTATTTTCATGTGGCTTACTAAAGGGAATTTTTTTTGTGGTGTTCTTAGGATGGAAGGAGTTCCCGCGTTTTCAAACTTCTTTCAAAGGAAGCCAAACTTCTCGTTGGGAAGTCTTTCAAAGTAAGCCAAACTTCTGACGCTTCAATATTATTCTACATCTCCATATGCTCGTTTTCACTCCAAACAGCTCATCTTCTCCAAATGTGACTTATGACCTGGAAAGACTCTAAATCAGACTCTAAGACTCTAAAACACGTACTTTGACTCAATAAAACTATGGAAAACAAGGGTTAAAAACCAATAATAATGAGGTACATCAATGTGACTCTCTTAGCTCCATTGGGAAACCTGTTGAAGAATTTATAAAAAAAATTTGGATTTCTCAACGAGGTTGGTAGAGAATATGATCCTATTACCACTGTCATTTAAAGCTCTCTCTCCAAGTTTCCTCCTTCCACTTTCAATGATGTTGTCTCAGATGTTTAAGGTTTTGATATCAAGCTTCAGTCATATGAAGATGCAGCTACTGTAAATCCTCACATGGCCTTCCAAGTTCAAAGACAGGACTACAACTAACCTCAAAGAACATATTATGACCCCTCATACACCAATAACCAAACTCATTACACACACAACCAGAGAGATAGAGGTCGAAACTACTCCAACCGGAGCAGAGGAAGGTACCCCTCACATTGCAGGGGTTTCTCTCAACATCAAAGCCAGAACATTAATTCCTCAGGTGAAAGACCTATTTACCAGATATGTGGAATAGGTCATCCAACTTTCAAGTGCTACAATAGGTATGACAACAACTATCAGGGAGGTGGTTCCACCACAAGTCTTCTCTGCTCTTCAAACTGCTGATGAAATAGGTCGAGAATAATACCCTAACTCAGGCGCATTGACACATGTTACTACATCCACCAGCACTCTCACTACATCAACTCCCTATCATGGTAATGAATATGTCATTGTACCAGAAAGGAATACTCTACCCATTACTCATGTCGGATCCACTTCTATCACCACCACAACATGTAACATTGTTCCAAATGACGTTCTGGTTTGTCCTGAAGTTAAAAAATCATTAATGTTTGTTTCCAAGCTATGTGATGATTTTCCTTATGGAGTATTTTTCGATGCTAATAGTGTGTGTGTGTTATTGACTTAAGTAATCAGAAACTGGTGCTAAAGGGTCCACGAAGTAAGGGCTTATACATGTTGAAGGACTGTGAGCTTACAACACTCTATTCCAATCGATAATGTGTGGCAAGTGAGGAGGTTTTGCACTATCGGTTAGGACATGCTAGCTCATCAGTTCTTCAACATTTAAGAAGCAGCAAGGAAATTATTTTTAATAAGAGCAGCACTTCCCCTGTGTGTGAGCCTTGCCAGATGGGGAAACATTCTAAATTGCAACTTTTATCTAGTCAACCACGTGTTTTAGAGCCTATAGATCGTATTCACTATGATCTTTGGGGTCAGTCTCCGGTTATATCTAAACAAGGATTCAAATATTATGTTGTGTTTGTTGATGATTGTTCTCGATACTCTTGGTTTTATGCTCTTCGACTTAAATCTAAATTTGTTTTTGTTTTCATTGCTTTTCAAAAGCTTGCTGAAAATCAGTTGAATATGAAAATTAAGGTTTTTAAAAGTGACGGTGGAGGAGAATTTACAAGCAGACAACTACAACAACACTTCACATCTCACGGTATCAAACACATAATGTCATGGTCGCATACACCTGAGCAAAATGGGATCACTGAACGTAAACACAGACACATCACCGAGTTAGGTCTTTCCATGCTTTACCACAACCACACTCCACTTCATCATTGGGTGGAAGCATTCTTCATAGCTTCCTACTTATCCAATCTCTTACCTCACCAGTCTTAGATTATGCAACACCTCATAAAGTCCTTCTCCACTAGAAACCTATATATTCATCTCTCCGTGATATACCTCATTTTTATCGGTTTTGAGCCTATTAATTCAGCTATTTTACGAGTCTTTGTCTATATTTTAGAGTCTTTTCAGGTCAAAAACATGAAGTATTATAATCATGCTCGTTGGATTGCATTAGAGAAGTTTTGAGCATTTTCTGGAAATTTCAGCGAGAAGACAAAACGATCGATCAACCCTTTGATCGATCGATCAACCTTTTGATCGATCGATCAATGCCCTCAATTATAGGAATGCTTGACCCGTTGATCGACCTCACACTCAGTGATCGATCGATCAACGACCTGAAGATTCAAGCGCTCGACCTGATGATCAACTTGGTAACTTGAAAGATCGACCACATACCAGTGATCAATCAATCAACCCTATGATTAATCGATCAATGAAGTCGCGAAAAGATACCTAATTTTCCTGTTTTGTACCTGCGTTTTTAGGAACATATATATAGTCATTTTACTATTTCGTTTGAAGGACATCAGACTTTAGAGATCTCTAAGATTCCTTAATTATTGAGAAGAATTTCTGAACCCTCTTGGATTTATTTAATTCAGTTTATGCTTTCATTCAATATGATTTATGTTTCCTTTACTTCCATGTCTGAGTAATATACTTGTCAGGTTTAGGGATTCTAGGGATTTAGAATTCTACTGTTAGGGAACAAATAGAGATTGATGAATAGATAATTCTCCATCTAAATTCTTGTTTAATGCTTAGGTTAGCCTGATCAACTAATCTATGATTTTAGGTTGTTAGCATTCCAAAAGCTTGCTGAGAATTAGACCTAGTTTGGATGAGCAATTGTTCTTAACCAACGACAGTTGATTGTTAAGAACAATTGTGGATAATTAAACCTAATCGAATAAGGCATATTTACAACTTGGAACCAACAATAGTTAGGATCTCTAGGTTGGTAGATAGAGTAATAGGTGCAACGACAGTTGGATTATTGGAATTTGTGTTCAAGTCAAGAATAGGAATTGAAATAGCCCCCTGAATAGTTTCCCTGATAAGAATTCTATTTCCTGAATGAATACTCGATGCCTGATGCTTTTAATTATACTTTTAAACCATTAAGTTGTTAGTTTAAATTCGAAAGTGTAATCTTGATATAGCTTGAAGTAGAATAGAAAAATCGAAAGTGTAATCTTGGTTCCTTGTGGATTTCGACCCCTAAATACTACTAGGATTTGTTGTGCAGTTGCAGTGGGATATAGGGTTGAAACCTGAGTGTATCAAGTTTTTAGCGTCGTTGCCGGGAAACCATTCGGTTGCCTTTTGATTTATTATTTAATTTCTAGTCTATATCATTTACTTACGTTTTATTTTGTTTGTTTTTGTGTTTTTTTCAGGTTTATGGTCAGAAGAAGTCAAGGATCTGAAAACCTGCTGAATTTCGATAACGAAGAGCTTGCTAGGATTGAAAGAGAGAACAAACGAGCTAAGAACATGAATCAACAACCACCAGTGAATCCAGAAGTAAATCAGGACATGATGCAAACCGTCGAGCAGTTGCAGAGGGAATTAGCTGAGATCAAGAGAAATTAGGAGCCTGCTCAAGGATTGGTGAAGCAATATGTCTTCAATGGTCTTCCAGGTGAGAATCCTATGGATCACATAGAGAATTTTGAAGATCTGTGCAGCATGACGAGCTCGAATGGTGTACCTGCAGATTACGTCAAGTGTAAGCTTTTCCACCATTCACTTTCTGATAAAGCTTCTAGATGGTTGCGATCTTTGCCTCCAGGTTCACTTACCACGTGGGAGGAAGTACGAGCTGCGTTCTTGGGTCAGTTCTACACCAAGTCGAAACTGAAGCACTTAGGAGTAAGATTTCAACTTTTGAGCAACATTCTGGTGAGTCTTTGAATAAAGCTTGGGAGCGTTTCAAGGAGTATCCGAGAGACTGTCCGCACCATGGTTATTCTGATGAGCAATTGCTGAATACTTTCTACGGTGGAATCGAGTTGGAGTACAAGAATTCTTTGAATGCTACAAGCAATGGAGACTTCATGACTAACACGAGAGATGAAGCCTTCACACTCATCGACAACTTGGCTGCAAGTTCTCGTAGCCATTGTCCTCAGTATGACCGCAGTAGGAGAGTTAACAATGTTGAGATACAGAGGATCGATGACATAGCTGAGAAGCTCGATATGATTATTAGAGCAAATCAGGGAAACAAGAGAAGTGTGCACCAAGTCGAAGATAGCAGAGAAGTGGCACAAGTTCAAGATGATTCAGTGATGTCAGATGATCAGAGAGAGGTCGATTATGTTAACTGGCAGAACAGAGGACATAATCCTAACTATCTTTCTTACAGGAGCACCAATGTTGAGAATCTGCAGGATGTTGTCTTTCCAACTCAAGTGATGCCTTAGGGGTCGCCTTTTCAAGGTAAACCTTTTGTACAAGGTCTAGGTTAGAGGTGGAATAAACAGAAGCTATACAACCAGAATGCATGAGGAAATAGCTGGCAGAAACCGTACAAGCTGTACGTGCAGCAACCCACACAGCAACAAACTCCAGTAACCTCATTAGGTACATCTAACAATGAGATTAAGGGTTTGATTCAGCAGCTTGCATCTGAGCAATAGAAGACTACTAGGGAGCTTAATGTCAAAGTGGATAGTATGTATAATGCGTAAGATCGATCGATTAGTGCAAAGGAGGGTTTCACGAGAGGTGAGATTGATTGATCAACAAAACAATCGATCGATCAAGGCCCCAGGTAAGTGTTCTTAACGCGAGAAAACATAGATTTCGCTATAACTATTTTTCAAGAGAATTTCCGAAAATCTTCAAACTTTCATATCTCTCTTGATTCTTAACCGTTTTCTTTGATTCAAAGGCCTAATCCATTTGGATTTTACCCCTCTTTCTAATTATATTATTGTCTCTTTTGATTGGCTAAGGTATGTCTTCTTATTGGCAATTTTCAATCCAATTTTTAGGTTGAATTTGGGATTTTAAGAATTTGATATCTTGTTGGTTTCTAGCGATTAATCGATGATGTATCATCATTACATTTGTGACTTCGAATCCTATTAGCCCATTGTTTGATTGATTATTGCCTAGAGATTGATTGTTAGGATGATGGAGAATTTTTAGAGATTTTTGAAAATTTAGGTCTGATTTTGAAGTTTGTGAATTGATTAATACATTGCTGTGGATGTTGTTACTGATCATTGATTTAGCAATTGGATCACATATTCTTATTAGTTCCTCAATATTTTGAATTCTCAAATTTTCTCAGGAGAAATTCATTGTTTTGGTTTTTCTTTGTTTGTGAATGTGCAGAAAATGGTTCGAACGTCAGAAACCAATCCCAGGAAACCTGCAAAGAAGGTCCGCAGGTCTTCCAATCTTCAGCAAGGACAGTCTTCTCAGCAACCTCCTAGTAGTGCAGAACTTGGAGAAAGTCTACCTTGGCCACGACCCAAGAAGATATACTTTGTGGATGACATTGCAGATAGGACCAACACTTCTGTACTGAAAAGTGACCCCGTGTATAAGAAGAGGAATGTTGATGCTGGTTGGAAGCGATTCCATGAGACCTTCTATGACCAGATGGTGATTAATCAGATCGTTCTTACACGGTTTCTTTGCAGAGATACTTTGGACGGACTTGGCATTTTAGATGATGTTGTGACGATTTTTGAGAATCTGGGTTTGGCTAACTTCGCATTCACTACTTACCCGCTGTATCCGGAGCCTGTTCGACAGTTGTTAGCTACTTGTGATCTTCACTTGGCTGCAGATCCTCATGCTCCAGTTTATACAACATACTTTACCTACATGTACAAGGCAGCTGTGTACACTATTTCAGTAAGTGATATTTGCAAGAAATATGGTTTCAACGAGCATGTAGAAGGGAATATGCCTCTGAAGAATGCTCCAGCCAATGATGCTTTGTGGTATATTTTAGCAGACAGTGGTTTTCAGGGTCGTGATTCCAAGCTTACACACATCAAAAACCTTGCAGTGCGAATAGTGGCTAAGCATTTGGGTTCTACCATATTTGGAAAGGAGGAATCAGGAGGAGTTACTAAGCCTTAGCTTAATTTTTTGCATTATGCCATTACTCCTTTAGTTCCTGATCTTTATGGAGCTGGACATTGTCCTCATTATTCTCCTTTGAACATCAACTAGGGTTATGTGTTTGTTGATATTCTTACAGGACGACGTTTCAGAGGAGATCCTTAATCATTGAGAAGAATTTCTGAACCTTCTTGGCTTTATTTAATTCAGTTTATCTTTCATTCAATATGATTTATGTTTCCTTTACTTCCAAGTCTGAGTAATCTACTTGTCAGGTTTAAGGATTCTAAGGATTTAGAATTCTACTATTAGAGAACAAATAGGGATTGATGAATAGATAATTCTCCATCTAAATTCTTGTTTAATGCTTAGGTTAGCCTGATCAACTAATCTATGATTTTAGGTTTTTAGCATTCCAAAAGCTTGCTGAGAATCATACCTAGTTTGGATGAGCAATTATTCTTAACCAACGATAGTTGATTGTTAAGAACAATTGTGGATAATTAAACCTAATCGAATAAGGCCTATTTACAACTTGGAACCAACGATAGTTATGATCTATAGGTTGGCAGACAGAGTAATAGGTGCAACGACAGTTGGCTTATTGGAATTTGTGTTCAAGTAGAGAATATGAATTGAAATAGTCTCCTGAATAGTTTCCCTTATAAGAATTCTTTTTCCTGAATGAATATCTGATGCATGATGCTTTTAATTATATTTTTAAACCGTTTAGTTGTTAGTTTAAATTCTCAGTTCTGAGTTGATATAGCTTGAAGTAGAATAGAAAAATTGAAAGTGTAATCTTGGTTCCTTGTGGATTTCGACCCCTAAATACTACTATGATTTGTTGTGCACTTGCAGTGGGATATAGGGTTAAAACCTGAATGTATCACTCCGCATATTTGGATCAGCGTGCTATCCTTACCTTCGTCCTCACACAGACCATAAACTGGAGCCTCGGTCAATTCAGTGTGTATTTCTAGGTTAGACACCTCAATAGAAAGGCTACCGTTGTCTTCATCTTCCAACTGGCTGAGACTATATCTCAAGACATGTCATCTTTAATGAAACTCTCTACCCATTCCAAACCTAGTATCAGTCTCTTATCACTCGTTATAAATCATCACTTCTAAAGAATTGACAATTTACTCTTCTAACTGTACTCCCCACTCAGATAATTCCCACACACTCTCCTATTCCTAGTTCTTATCGGCCTCCATTCACAGAGCATTATCCAAACATAGCGACAGAAACAATATCGGATATAGACTCTTCACTTGTTTCTCCCGACATATATATACAAATTCTTCATCCACTATTGCCACAGAGACAACTCTTCCTCCCAACGTCACAGAATTCACAGAACTACCAGCATCACCTGCAAACAATACATCTTCCATCAATGAACATCCTATGATAACTCAGTCCGTCAATACATCTTCCATCAAGGTATGTGTTAAATGTTTCCAGATTTTCCACTAAAGAACCTACTTCTATCTCTGTACCTCTAAATCATCCTGGCTAGAATCAAGCAGTATATGATGAGATTGGAAACATATATATGCTGCAAACATGAACTCAGGTGCCTGCTACCGATGACATGAACATACTAGGTTATAGATGGATATTCAAAACTAAGCTAAAACTAGATGGTTGTGTGGATAAACTCAAAGTTAAGCTCATGGCCATAGGCTTTGATCAAGAGGAAGAGGTCGACTTAATTGAAACCTTCAATCCTTTAGTCCAAACTGCCATAATTCGATTGATTCTAGACATAGCAATCTCCAAAGACTGACCCATCAAGCAATTTGATATCTCAAACTTCTTCCTTCATGATGAATTAAAAGAACCTATTTTTATGCTTCAACCACCTAGTTTCACGGATCCCACTCGACCTACACATGTCTGCAAGCTCACCAAAGTGCTCTATGGCCTTAAACAAGCTCCACATGCTTGGTTAGATACCTTCAGTTCTTTACTCCTTGAATTTGGTTTCTCTTGCTCAAAGTCTGACCCTCCTCTGTTTATCAATTATAAATCTGGCCCAACTACTGTGTTACTTTTATATGTCCATGACATCTTACTAACAGGTTGCAATACAGATCTTGTTCAAACACTTTTAACTGCTCTTAATACTTGGTTCGCAATGAAGGATCTTGGACCTCCAGGTTACTTCTTTAGCATTGAAGTTCAAACTCACTCTCATTGACTCTTTCTTCATCAATCAACATATGCTTCAGACATCCTTCATCAAGCCTCCATGTTTGATAGCAATCCAATGCCAACACCATTGCCAATATGTCTAGACAATCTTGATTCTACTCCATTTCCAAAACCTACCTACTTCTTGAGTCTTGCTGGAAAGCTTCAATACTCAACGATAACACGTCCTGACATTCAATTCGCCGTCAATTTCATATGCCAATGAATGCACACTCCCATTGTCTCTGATTTTGGTATACTAAAACAAATTCTTTGATATGTTAAAGGCACTCTCGATCTAGGTCTTCACATCCGTAAACATGAGAAGCTCACACTCTCTACATATTGTGATAGTGACTGGGCAGGATGCAAAGACACTCACCGCTCCACCTCTGGCTTTTGCACCTTCATTGATCCAACTCTCATCTCATGGTCCGCTAAATACCAACCCACCGTCTCTCGCTGCAACTGCACAAGAACTGACATGGCTCTCCTTTCTACTCCGCGATCTGGGTGCCACTCAATTCTCTCCAATAAAGCTTCACTATGAAAGTGTCTCTGCTGTTAATCTCAGCGCCAACCCTGCTCTTCACAATCGGCCCAAACATTTTGATACAGACTATCACTACATCCACGAATAAGTCGTCGTAGGTCACATCGAAACTCTGCACATACCAGCAGCTTTTCAGATTGTTGATATCTTCACAAAGTCACAACCTTGGCCGACCTTCATAAATCTCCAACGCAAATTCGGCGTTAACAGTCTCTCACCGCCAAGTTTGAGGGAGGGTGTAAACCATATCTCCAAAGCAGCCCAACAACAAAACACTTCAAGGCTAGGCCCATGAATGACAAGTCTCCCAAGTACGAATACTTACAAAGGTAGTCACTTAAATGTGACTACATATAAAGGTAGTCACCCAAGTGAAACTATTGATATACCTTATTTTTATCGGTTTTAAGCTCATTAATTCGCATGTTTTCAGAGTCTTTTTCAGGTGGAAAATATGCTTAATCTGGATTATACCCGCGGAGCATGGATTGGAACGAATCAGAGCAATTTCTGGAGTTTCAGCAGAAGAATACTGATCGATCGGTCATCACCTTGATCGATCGATCACCCTCCTCAGCGAGAGCCACGCATGACGTGAAGATCTACCAACCAAGGGAGATCGATTGATCATCTTAGCACCAGTAGCCACGCACGACCTGTGGATCAACCTTGTATCCAAGAATCAACCGATCAAGTTGTTCGAAGAATCATGCGCCCGATCTGGAGATCGACCAAGTTCAGTAGGAGATCAACCATTTATCATTGATTGATCGATCAACACCTTGATTGTGATCCTTGAAGTTGAGAGAAATAAACCTAAGTTTTCCTGTTTTGTACCTACGAGTTTTAGGACCTATAAAACCCCTTTTTTTTTTATTTGTGAGACTGAACTCTTTAGAGACGGCTGAGATAGTTTTCTGTAAGCAGGGAGAAGATTTCCTCCATACTTTTGAGAAGATTTCTAAACCCACTTTTTAAATTAATCGCAATTTCATGTTTTCTTTCATGATGTCTATCGTTATTGCTTTGATGATGTCTGAGTAGTTCCATAATGAGGTTTAGGGTTTGTAGGGATTTAGGGATCGACAATTGGGGATTAAATAGGGTTCGAACATTAGAAATTCTCCATCTATATCTGTGTGTAACGCTTAGATTAGCCTGATCACCTAGTCTATGATTTTAGGTTGTTTACTTGCCAAAAGTCTATTAATGACTGAACTAGTGTAGATGGGCAACTAGTTTAACCAACGATAGTTGATTGTTAAGGGTAGTTGTGGACCAATTGAACCTATTCGATAGTGCCTGTTTACATCATTATAGCCAACGACAGTTAGGATTTCTAGGTTGTTAAATAGAGTAATAGGCACCACGACAGTGGGTCTATTAGAATTTTATGTTCAAAGTCGAGAATCGTTCTTAAGTATTCCCTGAATAATTTCTCTGATTTGATTCTTATTTCGTGATGGATACCCGATGTCTGATGTTTTTAATAGTATTTGAAAATCGTTTTAGTTATTATTTTATCATAGTTTTCTGTAGCTTGAATTAGAATTTAGTAGTCAATAGAGCAATTCTTGGTTCTTCGTGGATTCGATCCATAAGTACTACTACGTTTGATGTGCACTTGCAGTAGATTCATAAGGTTAAAACCTGGGTGTATCAACTATCTACAAAGATAGTCATCCAAGTATGACTACCTACAAAGATAAAGGAATGGGGAAGCACGACTACTTGCAATGACTACCTACAATGCACATGCAGCTCCATCATATCATCCAAAAGCTGCAAATATTAATGTTAGAGAGATGGAGATCAAAACACAATACAGATTTACAATCCTCTCCTCCTAGTTCATCTCTTGGTAAATTCTAGGTATTTCTTCTGGTCTCTATATAAGAAACTCCAACCTATACACAATTACTTTCTTGAGCAATATAAATCTCTTTTCTTCAACGATCCTGTTCTTTTACAAGTTGTTGCTATCCTACAATTACTTAAATGTGATATGACATGGCATACTATTCAGACATAATCTCTTATGCAAAATATAAAGATTTTTTTGTTGCATTTTGATTATATCAAGAATCTTTTATGTATTTTGACTCACAGGTCGTTGGGGTGGTTATATTGACATTCAGAAACTTGCTCCAAAAAACTATATTTGGTGCCTAGATGGTTGATCTTGGACTCCCCAGATGGTTGATCTTGGACTCCCATATATTATCCAGAATCTAAAAACACAAACATGGAGTGACGAGGTAAGACAAGTTTATATAAATGCATGAGGATTGCTTTTGTATGAAACATCTCTCTGTGGAATACAAATTTCTTTATTTTTTGTTGCTTCTACAGTGAGAAAATCTAGTTATTTAAGTGAGTTAGACAAACTGTAGATATTTTTTCTATAGATATTTTTTCTATACATGGTCATAGTTAAACTTGTTAAACTCTAAAATTGTAAGGACTTGCTGGATGCATTGAACCAACTGGAAGAAGGACTAAAAGACAAGATCAGGACATAGAGTTCCTTTGATAAGTATAAGTGTAGAATTAGGTACTAAATTGCTTGGATTTCATTAATCACAATCAAAGAGTATTTATACAAGAGTAAACAAACACCTGCGAACCTTTTTGGCCGAATGGGTAACCAAAAAAGACGCACAAGTGACTCCTTTCTCCGAATCTATCTCTATCATGCGAGATTTTGTGTACTTAACAAGCTGACTCGAACACCTTTATGTGTGAATAGTTTAGTTTTACACCATGAAGAACTTCAAAGGGTGATTTACCTTTGTGCAATGACGAAGGTGAGCGATTAGTAACATAAGCTGCATTCAACACCATTTCTCCCCAAAAATGAATTGGCAAGCTAGATTGAAACAGCAACGCTCTTGCTACATTAAGTATGTGTCTATGCTTATGCTCCACTCGTCCATTTGGTTGTGGAGTATAGACACACAAAGTCTGATGAACGATCAACTATTATTGAAAGTATTTGAGGTTCAAATCCGCAAGGAATTTCGAATAAACTCACCAGAACTTTAAGAGTCAAATTCAAGCTAAAGCAAGCCATATTTGGGAATTGAAACTAATTCTAATCAAACTCAAACAAAAACCAAATGAAACTGAAACAAGGATCAAACAAACCAAAAACTAAAAAAAAAAATCAAACTAATGAAAGACTTAAGCAAAAATAGAACAATAAAGACGCAAATCCAATCTATTAAATGTGATGGGTATTAGGCTAGACAATTGATCAAAAGGAAAGAAAATTAACTAATAATGCATAAGGAAACATTAAGCTCAACCTAGAACATGAAACACACATTTAGATCAACTCACTCTCATAGCATTGATCCTTTTATCAATCATTCCATCAAGTTAAACTCTCATTAATTGCCAACTAAATGATCACGAAGCTTAATTAAACAAGTTCAATCAGTCCACTAATCACCCTAACTTCATCTCTCAATGACTAGGGAAAAAAACTCATATAAAGGTTATTTCAGAATTTTATCAAACATCTTACAGGCAATAAAACTCCTATCATCAAGATTCAAGTGATCAACTTACATATAGCCTTAAGAACACCTTAAATGAAGGAATCTAACAATCTAAACATCAAAATTCAATCTTTTGACCCTAGATCTATCTAACCTTTAATCCACCAAAAGACTAACTACTCACACAATAGACCAAAACAAAAGATAAACAAGAAAAACAAAACATAGTGGAAAGAAATTGAGAAGAGAAGAAGATTAATCAATGGATTGACTAAAGAATCTAAGAAATCCAACAAAGGCATCTCAAACTTGTTTCTAAAAACTCTCCATAATGTCTCAAATGGATTAAAGTTAGGTTATAAAAGTTTAAAAAAGAAATCGGGTCGACCCATGACAGACAAGGTCGGATGTAACTTGAAATAACATAAAGTTGATCGAATCAGAGGTTGACATGGTGAGTTCTAGAAGGTTTATATGTGGTTTGACTTGGCATTGACCTCTCACATCGGCTTAGAGGTTGATGTGATATCTCCTAGAAAGTTGTTTACGTAATTTTTGCGGCGTAATGACATATCTTGATATCTTCCTAATCGCTTTTCTGAATGCTTTTAAATAACCACCAAATATAATATAACTCTTGTGTCCAAATTTCATCCAATTCTGTTTACGAGAAAGCTTTCATTGACCTAGATTATCGACCACAAGGTCGATGGTTTTGTCCCGACAGCTTCACGGGTGACTTGAGCTGTCTAGAGAGTTTTCCCACTTGATTTTGTGCATTCTTACTCCAATAACTTCATCCTCTTGCTTGTGTATCCACCCCCAAGTCTCCAAACCTCGAAATATAGCTCCAAACCACCTAAAATGACTCATTTTGAGAAAATATGCAACTACATAATCTTAAGACTCTAGAATGTAAATTATATAAAATATTATGCTAGAAATGAGAATTTATGATTTTAAATGATGAAAGTGATGCAAAGTAGGCCTAAAAAGAGGCTAATATTCACATATATCACTCTTAGATCTTGGGTAATAGAGTTGGGAACTAGTCATCATGTTACTCCTGATAGTTCTTTATATAGAGATTACACAGCCCTAGCAAATACTTATGTCACCCTTCCCAATGGTCATAGAGTTCAAATAGAAGTGTTGGTTACACTCATTTGAATGATGCAATCTTTCTCCATAATGTGTTGTTTATTCATGCTTTCCAGTTTAACTTGTTGAGTGTTAGTGCGTTAACTCGTACTCTGTATGCTAAGGTCAGTCTTGTTTTTCGTATTCATGGTTCATTCAGGATCTCACTCATGAATTGATATTTGGTAAACAAGTATTGAATTTATACGTTTTTGATGCAAATAAATTGAGTGGTGTTCAGTGTGTTCAAGTATCATTTTCAGTTTGTCCTAGGTTTTTCTCAATTCTGATTTTATTTATAATAAAAGAAACATATTATGATACTAATAGAGGGTTCTATGAGAAAACCCAGATACATATTGGGTCATGAATCTTATTGCAATAATAATAAAAAAAGAGCCTTAACCGTATCAAGCTTTCCTTTTCTGTTGGGTCAATCGACAATTGGAAAGGGCATTCACCTCGAAAATAAAAGGTTCTAATGGGTTCAGTAAAAACTAAAAACCTAACAAAATAAAAGATCAAATGAGCTTAAAATAGAAAAATAAATAGGAAAATAAAGAAATACCTATAAGAGCAAAGGTTTGCGTGATTTCGTGGTCAATCTTGGTGCCACCCTAGTACCCTACACTATTATTCATTAATGATATGTTATATTTTTCACCATTAACTTTTTATTTTCAATTAGGATGTTTATATAATCTTTATAAAAAGCTATATATATATATTAAGTAATAAACACAAAACCGTGCCAACAGTACTAGATATCATAAGCGAGTAATAGAAAAAATGCACCAATTCAACAAAAATAAAAACATCTAAAAACAGATAATCCATATCATCATATAACAAAACAAGAAAAACAAACTAGCAAGCAATATCTTAACTATAAAATATATATTTTCCACCAAATAACTAACCAAATCTTTAAAACTAGTTTTTAATCAGTTTTGTTTCAACAAAAAATAGTTTATCAATTAGTCTTTTGTGTGACATGCTGGAACAAGTTAGAAAATCTCTGAAATTGACACATTTGAAGCTTTTATTTTGTTTTATTTTGTAAATGAACTATTAAATAATTATTACCATTTGTAGATTGCAACTTTTCTAAATCAAATAAAAACCTAAATATTTGTTTATATTTTTAAAATTGATATGTATATGTGTCTTTTATTTGTGAATATTGTTCAGAAATAATATGCCCCTACAAAATCTAAAAAATATGCCCTAAATATGTTCAAAAATTTGCTGCCCTAAGCTAATGTTTAACTTTTATACATTATGGCACGGCCCTGGATAAACATCATCAATATGTAGTGGACTGTTTCAACATAGATCAACAAGTAAGTTATATCTATTAGCTCAGTTCCTCTAAAATAAACACACGAATAAGATAGACTTCTATAAAACTTTTGATCTTTCACAAAGACATCACATATGTAGTGGACTGTTTAGATCGATATGTATAGAGACTTCTTATAAATCGTATCATGTTTTCCTTTTATTCTCATTAATGTTGTCTTTAATTAGGTCCAACTGTTCCAACCCCAGTTACCCTATTGGTAACAATGGAAATTAATTTCGGTCCATACAATTCTGATTGAAACATCTCTCACTACAGAATAAATTACGACTTTAAAGTCAGAGCCAACCAACCACCTCCTCTTGAATTTTTACCTACCTATAGTTTACAGAATCTAACCTTATATTTTAGCTAAATAGGTATGTTGGTTTAGAAGGAAGACTTCCTTGAAAGCTATTTCTCATTTAATTGAGTTTTAAGTAAATAAGAATAACAAATTTTATACTTTTTGGCTAATAAGAATAACAAACTTGTGAAGAAGAGATCATGGATTAAACATTAAACTATCAAACTGAACTATCTTTTTTTTTTCGTTTTGTGAAAGTAACCGAACTATTTATAACAATATCTTTAATTTAAGCAAGTTGTTTTTGTCAATTTATTTTATCAACAAGACCTAACTTTTTACCAAAATTTTAACCCTTGTCATGGGATCGCGCGACTACCTGAAATCCAACATGTAGGAAAAGATGCAAGTGTGGACATTAATCTGGTCAAACTCATTTAAATTAAGCAAGATCAAATCAAAAGGTTAAAATTCAGTAAAATTGGTGTTGAATACTGGTTAGTTGAAGTGGCAAAAGTCCCTCCCCAAATCCTATAGCATTCAGGAGGTGGAGAGTTTGAATCTCCAAAAACACTCCAATGGGAATAATTAATAGTCCATGTGGGGTCTTGGCTTATTAATGATGGGAGTGCAAAAAAAAAAAAACAAAAAACTTAAGTATAATTGGTTAGCAAAAACAGGAAATATACACTAAATAAATTATTATTATCAATTCAAAATACACAAACATTCATAGAAGTTAAAGAAACAGAATTTTAGGAGAATCAATAGCATTAAATGACGGCTGCGAGTGAGTACGAGTGCAATCTTTAGGGTTTCAGAATTGAGTGGGGAAGACGCAACCATGGTGGATGTAGGGTTTCGGAATCGGCCACCGGATCCTCATGATTTGTCGGGGATAGTGGAGGGGATTGGGAAGAATGGTGAGACGTTGGAACGAACGAAGAAATGGAGGTTTGGAGAACCTAGGGTTTTGGAGAAGAGCATTGACGATGCAAATTTAGAGGATGTAGGGGATCATGAGGGTGTTTTGAACCCTCCGATTTCATGGGCTGAGAAAGTGGCATCTTCGGGGGTTCGAGGTGGTTTGATTCGTACGTCTCGCATATCGGTGGAGCACATTAAAGCTGGTGTTAGAGTCGAATTTCTGCAGGGAAGAAATGGGGAAGCTAAAGTGTGTATTACTAACGATCTGATGAAAGCCTTTAATACATTATGGGACAACTCCATTTATGTGAAAGTTTTAGGGCGTAGTGTGAAAATAGCGGCTATGATGCGAGAGCTTCATGAACTGTGGAAACCTATAGGGTCAATGCAAGTAATTGATTTGCCAAGGAATTTGTTTCTAGTAAAGTTTGGAGTCGAACAAGAGTATTTAAATGCTTTAACTGGAGGTCCTTGGAGGATGTTTGGTAGTTATCTTATGACCCAAGCTTGGACACCGAGTTTTGATCCCTCAAGGAGCGATATACAAATGACTCCAGTTTGGATAAGAATTGATAAGTTACCGATTTGCCTATACCATGAAGCACTTCTGATGGAGATCGCTAGTGGAATTGGGAAACTTATTAGAGTTGATGAGACTACTCTTAACCTTAGCAGAGGTCGTTTTGCAAGGATTTGTGTTGAAGTCAATTTGGCTAAACCTCTAAAGGGTTCGATTTTGGTGAATGGGATAGATTTTTTGTGGAGTATGAGGGACTATCCAATATATGCTCACATTGTGGCATTTATGGTCACTCAATTGCGAGTTGTCCGCAAAATCCTACAGATGTTGGAAGTGTTCCACCAGCAGTAATTGCTTCTATCCCTAAGGTTATTCCTCCTCCTAGGGATCAAGATAGTTTTACTTTAGTTACACGACGTGGCAAAGGAGGACCAGCGACTCTGAAACCAGGTCCTACGGCTATGATAGAAGGTGGAAATAATATGCAACAAGTGTTACAAGAGATCCTGACTACTGGGGCAGAGGAGAATGCTTTTTTGTCAAACAAATTTGGAGAACTTCAAGTTAGCCATGAGGAGGAGACTATTCAGAGTGTGAAGGTCATTTCTTCGGCAAATAAGGAGAATATAAATTTGGGAATTGATGTTTTGGATACACAAAGGAGAAAGTCCAGCTCGGAGGCTTTGGTTGATGTTTCTAATGGGAGTCATGTTGTTAAGCAAAGCTTTCATGGGAAGGTAAAGGAGAAAAAGTCTGGAAGTTCGAAGAGGGTGGTTCCTTTTAAACCGAAAGTGAGAAAGAATATGCCTATACTTTCACGGGGCCTTGTTTTTGGTTCTGTAAATGATGAGTCGGTAAACACGAATGTGGAGCAGCGGTCTGGTTTAAAGCCTATTGTAGTGAGTCCCTTGGGTAATGATGTCTCAAGGGATTCAAGTGGGGCTATGGAGGTAGGGAGTTCCGTGTGTAATACGTCTCTAGTGCCTCTAATTCAAGATGGCCATATTGTGACTGATATAAAGGTGCCAAATGTTGTGTGTGGGATGAATGTGGAGCCTCCGAGTGAGAGTCCGCAGTTATCAGAGTCTTGACGGGTGACCCCGGTAGTTTTGTGTATATTTGCGCTTTTACCTTATGATGAATTGTCTATTTTGGAACTATCGGGGGTGAATAAACCCAACTTCAGAAGATCTATTCGGTATATTCTGAAGAAAAATAAGACGGATTTTTAAGCTATTTTTGAGACCCATGCTGGTGGAAATAGAGCTCGACATATCTGCCAAAGCCTTGGCTTTGATAAGTCTTTTCGAATTGATGCAGATGGGCAAAGTGGTGGTTTGTGGTTGTTGTGGTGTTCTGATGTTGGTCTTGTCGATATTTTGCATTCTTCAGATCAGTTCATTCACGCCCAAGTTAAGTCGGGTTCATATATTGTTCATATCTTTGCAGTATATGCTGCTCCAACTTTTAGTCAAAGAAGTGGTCTATAGGGGCAGCTCTCAGATATTATAAGCAAATTGATGAGCCTCTTATTGTTGGTGGAGAATTCAATTCTATTGTACGAACTGGTAAGTGAATGGGTGGTAATGGACATCTTTCTCCAGGTTCACTTATTTTCGGCCAATGGATTAATGATCTAGTTCTCCTTGATATGGGTTTTAAAGGCAACCGTTTCACTTGGAAATGAGGGAAGGTGAATGTAAATTTTGTTGCTAAGAGACTCGATAGAGTCTTTTGTTGTGTACAAACACGGATACGATGGTCGAAAGCTACGATTACTCACCTACCTATCCTATCTTCAGATCATGCTCCGTTATTCCTACAACTTCAGCCTAAGAACTCGTCAAATCCGCAAAGGAGACCCTTTCGCTTTGAGGTGACTTGGCTCTCACACCTGGGCTTTAAAGAGTTATTGAAAGCTTCTTGGAAGAAAGAAATTTCAACTCCATATGCATTAAAACAACTTGAAAGAACTTTGAAAAGGTGGAATCAGGAGGTTTTTGGAGACATAAACCGTCGGAAGGAGAACCTCTTACAAGAGATCACGAATGTGCAAACTCAAATCAAGTCTAATCCAGTTAATGATTTTCTTGAAAGGGAAGCTGAGTTACTGAAAGAGTTGGATGTCGTTTTAGAACTAGAAGAGGTCCTTTGGTTCCAAAAGTCGAGAGAGAAGTGGGTGACTTTGGGAGATCGAAATACAAGTTATTTTCATACGTCAACGGTAGTAAGAAGACGATGAAACAAGATTGAAGCACTAAAAATGGATGAGGGTCTTTGGGTCTCGGGCATTGAGGAGCTAGAGAGGTTGGATTTATCTTTTTATCAAAATTTATATTCTTTGGAGGGAGAAAGTGTTACGAGGGAACAAATTGAACCTGATGCTTTTTCCCGCCCAATCTAGGTCGGATCTTAATGCTTTGAACCAACAGTTCTCGGCTATAGAACTCGAACGTGCTATTCGTAGTATGGGCTGTTATAAAGCGCCTGGGATGGATGGGTATCAGCCCATTTTTTATCAGCGAAATTGGGATGTTGTGGGGGACTCGGTGATCTGTTTTGCTATGGAATTTTTTGCGTCAAGGATTCTTCCGGAAGGGACTAATAATGCCAAGTTGGTGCTGATCCCTACGGTACTGAAACCGGAAAATATCAGACAATTCCGGCCAATTAGCTTATGTAACGTCCTCTTCAAGATGATTACTAAAGCTATGGTCCTTTGTTTGAAACCGATTATGATGAAGATGATTGGTCCAGCGCAGGCTAGTTTTTTACCTGGACGTATGAGTGACAATATTGTAGTGGTACAAGAGGCGGTTCATTCTATGCATCAGAAGAAAGGAAAGAAAGGTTGGATGTTATTAAAGCTAGACTTGGAGAAAGCTTATGACAGAATTCGCTGGGACTTTTTAGAGGACTCTTAACAAGCTATGCATTTGCCACCCTAATGGATTAACTGGATAATGAAATGTGTTGGTAATCCAGAAATGCGTGTGCTATGGAATGGTGAGAAGTCTGAGTGTTTCAACCCTTCAAGAGGTCTACGGCAGGGAGACCCGTTATCACCATATCTTTTTGTGCTTTGTATTGAAAGGCTTTGTCATCTAATTGAGATGGAGGTTGCTAATGGCAAATGGAAACCTATTCAGCTCTCACGGGGAGGCCCAAAACTTTCACATATATGTTTTGTTGATGATCTAATCCTATTTGCAGAGGCATCGGTGGCACAAACTAGGGTCATTCGGGATATTTGGACACTTTTTGTAAAACATCAGGTCAACGAGTAAGCCTGGAGAAATCAAAAGTGTTTTTCTTGGAGAATGTGAACTGTGAGCTAGCAAGGGAGATAAGTAGAATGAGTGGTATCAATTCTACAACTAATTTGGGGAAGTATTTGGGGATGGTGGTACTTCAAAAACGCATTAACAAGCATACCTTTGATGATATTTTGGAGAGGATGTCATCCAAGTTGGCAGGATGGAAAGGGAAGTTTCTTAACCTTGCTGGTCGGATTACTTTCACGAAATCGATATTGAATTCATTACCGGTGCATTATATGGTTCTATTCTACTTCCTCAAGCCACGTTGAAACAACTAGATAGAGTATCTTGGAATTTCATTTGGGGCAGTTTTGGGAATGAGCGGAAGCAACACTTAGTGAATTGGCAAACGGTGTGTCGACCAAAGTATGATGGAGGACTTGGTATCCATAAAGCCTCCGATATGAACTTACCCTTAATCGCTAAAATTGGATGGCATTTACTGCACGATAAACAAAATCTCTGGGCTTTGATTCTTCAAAACAAAATATGGTGTTTCAGAAAATTTAGAGTTCGACTGGTTAACTAAGCAAGGTTGTATGTCTGCAACTTGGCGCAGTATTAAAACGGGTTTTGAGCAGGTGTTAATGCGAGGGATAAGGTGGAATATTGGTGATGGTAAACGAACTCGATTTTGGTCCGACAAGTGGCTTTTACGTGAGCCTCTCTCGACTCTTTCGTTGGTTCCTTTGTCGAAACCTGATCTTGAGTGGAAAGTTTCGGACTTCTGGTGTAGTGGTTCTGGGTGGAAGCTTGATTTGTTATCGTCTTGTGTCCCGAATTGGGTTATTCTCAAGCTCCGAACTAGAGTTGTGGATAAGGTTACAAATACTGTTGATCGTGTCTCTTGGGCTGAGACAAAGAATGGGATGTTTACGGTTTCTTCAGCATATAAGATGCTCAAGATATGTCTTGAGCAACGCCCCTCGATGCAGAATTTTTTTGAGTGTATTTGGAAGGTTTTAGTACCGGAGAAAAGTTCGGGCTTTTTTATGGTTAACAACACATCAAGTTCTGATGACGAACATGGAGAGATGTAAGCGCCATCTCAGTGATAGTAGTGTTTGCCAAGTGTGTAAAGGTGCTGATGAAACTATTATACACATTCTTCGGGACTGTCTGGCGATGATGGGTATATGGAAGCGTGTTGTTCCTCAGACGAAGCAGAAAGTGTTTTTTAATAGCTCTCTCTTGGAATGGATGTTTCTTAATCTCGGATAACAAGGTGAAGTTCATGGTACACCTTGGTTGGTTTTGTTTGCAACAGGTTTATGGTGGGCATGGCGTTGGAGGTGCAATAACGTTTTCAATAATCTTTGTGTATGTCGGGATCAGATACAATTTGTTATTGAGAAAAGTCATGAATCATGGAAGGCTCACCAAGGTTCTCGTGACTCACGAAGTAATACATAGCGGGTGGAAAGTAGAATAGCTTGGTCACCTCCGACTATAGGTTGGCTTAAACTAAATATGGATGGGGCCTCAAGAGGTAATTCTCAACTCTCATCGGCGGGTGGTGTACTCCGAGATGAGTACGGTGAGTGGTGTGAGGGTTTTGCGGTGAACCTAGGCTCATGTTCGGCTCCTTTGGCGGAATTGTGGGGGGTCTATTATGGCCTGTACATGGCTTGGGATCGACGAGCTTCTCATGTTGAGGTTGAGGTTGATTCCGAGATTGTGGCTAGTTTTCTTAACTCAGGGGTTTGTGATGTTCACCCTCTGTCTTTCTTAGTACGGTTGTGCTATGGTTTTCTTCAGAAGGACTGGAGTGTCCGAGTTTCCCATGTGTATAGAGAGGCGAATCGTCTAACCGACGGTTTAGCTAACTGTGCGTTTAATTTATCGTTAGGTTATCATTTTTTCGATGTTGTTCCCCATGGTTTAGTTTCGCTTTTGGATTCCAACAAGAATGGTGTGTCGGTTTCAAAGATGATTTGTAGGCATTGAGTTTTCTCTTGATTTTATTTAAATAAACTTTGAGGAGGGCTTTCTCCCCTTTTCTCGACAAAAAAAAAACATTCATTGAAGTTGGGAAGCCATGAGGTTATTATGAAATACAAGATGCTTAAAGCAATGACTGATACAATACGTGTTTACAAGGTATATTATGAAATACAAGATGCTTATATACATATTCTATTGAAATTTTTTATCTTTTTGTTGTTTTTGTTTAACATTTTATTGAAATCTTAACAATTATAGTTTTATCACACAGCCCAAAACTGAATTTCACTAGATCCTAGTCAAACTGACTTTGAGACCATGCTTCATGCGAAGAACAATAGAAGGAACTGGTTCGGTTTTGTGCTCATCAACGACCTTAAAGTCATAGTTTCGTAAAATTTCAATAGCCACTGTCTTCATCAGCAAGAAGGTTAGCTTTCTTCCCAAACAAGTTCTTGGACCAGTGTTAAATGCCACAAACTTATACGAAGGTTCATGTCTCAACTTGCCACTGTCTGAAATCCATCTCTCTGGTCTGAAATCATTTGCGTCATCTCCCCAAATAGATCTCATCCTCCCCATTGTATAGTTAGAGATAAAGATCCTCACATTTTCATTGACTCTATGCCCACTTGGAAGCACGTCAGGCTTTGCTGGTGACTTGTGATTAAATGAAATTGGTGGGTATAGCCTTAACGTCTCGCACATAGCACCGTGTAGATACACAAGCTTGTCTAAATCCGCAGGATCATACTTTGGCATCTTCTTAGTAATTTCTTCTCGGATCTTGGCCATTGATTTGGGGTTCTTTGAGAGAAGCCAGAAGAACCAAGTGATAGCTGAGGCTGTTGAGTCTCGTCCTGCTAACAAGAACCCCAAAATAATGTCTCTAAGAAACTTATCGTTATTCGGTTTCAAGTGCTTATATTTGATAGTATCTATGTTCATGTAATATGTTAAAAGGTCCATGGCCTCTCCACGACTTTTGATCTCTTCTCTTCTAGCTAATATGATTTTCCCGAGAAATTGATCGAAAACCACGACAGCTCTTCTCATCTTCCTCTCTAGTCCTACATTGATCCAATATTGGAGCTTCCAACAGAAAACCGGCAGGAAATGTCTATAGAAAATTCCGTCTGTGAGATTATCCATAGCCTCACCGAATTCAACGATAGGCATTTCAATGGAGAGACTTTTTGGATCATACCCGGTCATCAAAATTGAAGATGTATCGAACAAGAATCTTCGGAACAAATCTTGCAAGTCGACGAGGATGTCTTTATCAATGGCGTTCTCAAGAATTGGAACAAGCCCTTGCCTTAACTTGCTAACGCTTGTGTTCACGGAGATTTTTTCAAAATCTGGATTGCTAAAAATGGCATGAGAGGAGCTCCTTAGATCTTCCCATAAACTCGAGTCAACGTTGAAAATACCTTCTCCAAGGGCTTCAAAGATCTTCTTAAACTCCTTACCTTTGGGGTAATTAACGAAATTTGAGCTTAAGATGTAGTTCACATTCACCGGATCAGCAGTGACCAACATTTCCAATCTACAAAGCCATGGCCCTTTGACAAAAAACGTCATATTGCTAGCCTCAAGAATCTCAGTGAGCCATTCGTAGAAACGAGGGACTTGAGTGAGCAAACCAGGAAACATTCCAAGGACCGGCCAGTTGGTGAGCAAAGGCTTTTGTCTTTTTTTGTAGGACAAGAAACATTGGAGGACAAGTAACAAAAACAATGCTATGAAGATTTCAAGTAAGCCAATGATCATGGCCATTATAGTACACAAAATGGTGTTTTCTGTTTTGGGGTCAAGAAAGAAAAAGATTTACTTGTGAGTGAGTAATTCTTACTAGAACTCTCATTTGCTATATATAAATTTTTGGTGTGGGCCTGTTTTACATATATAATGGGTACTGTCATAACAGTAAAATAGATAGAATACCTAATTGCTCCCATATATAATAACCAAATAAGATCCCAAACAACTAAACAAGTTCCCGTATGTTGAACAGAGTAAATAATAGCGAGCTGGTGGTACATTTTCCATGTACTATACTCGTTACCACCATGTACATATTGACTCTTTAATGTCGCCTTGAATATGGTTAATTTTAAACAATCACAAGTTTAAGTTAAATTAAGAAGACCATAAATAATTTTGGTTGAATATGTGGAACCTAATGAGTTTACAATATACACTGAAGAGCCAATAAATCTAGGACGATATGTGTGAACGAGTATAGTATATGAATCATATACAGTCAGCCCTAAAATAATCTAACTTTAAACAAAAGAGTATGATAAAATTTTCAATCAAGATCTGAGTTTTTTCTTTGCTTTATCCGAAAAATAACTTAGATTTTAGATAAAGAAATTAGAAACAGAAACATTAAATTTTTTTTTAAACAATAAATATGTTAAAGATACGCAAATCAATAGTGGGACAAGTAAGCTTTTAAAACTAGTGACCACATGAAAAAAAAAAAATTGTAGTAAAAGTTCTGTCAGTTTGTTTTCAAAAAAAAAAAGAGTTATGTCAGATTTATTGTTAAGATTCAACAACACACATGTTGGCCTATTAAACATAATTTTTTTCTTTCTAATATTTAATTTCTAATCAAACTACAAGTTCTAAAAATGTTATTCTTCCATTTCTGAAAGAAAAATATTTGTCAATTAAAGAGACTACATGCTATATGAATATCCATACAAACAAAAATATAATAATGATAACGCATAGTAATCTGCAAACTAAATTTATTTCGGTTTCTGTTTATAACTTTTTTGTTCGGTTTGAATAAATTGTTTGGCTCAATAATTTTTAATTTGTATCAATATGTGAGTTTAGTTACTCTGTTTTTTCATGTCTTAGCTCTACTTAACCTGGTTGGTTTATTATAGATTTGCATAAGCGAAACTGGTTGGATTTGGTCAAAGAATAAGATTGTCATTAATATTTTAAAGTTTGCTATCGAGAACTCTTAATTTAATTGTAATTACACAAAAATGTTAAATTCAACAAATAAGTTTATGGATTCTTGTATGCATTAGTTAGTAAACACTATATTTTATAATTAGTTTGTATAAATAATCATTCAATATAAAATCTTTTTCTCCTTTGCATAGCGCTATAAAATTATTTTGTAGAGCATTAAAATGGTTTGGAAGATGTGTATCTACTATGCTTTCACTCCAGAGTGAAGTCATCATCTAGCTGTATACATTTATGATTGGCAAAGCATTTTGTGGTTAATTTGTTGACTCTTTGTCAACATTGTGTGCAAGCTTTTTGGTTTAATAATGTCTTGTACCTATAAAATGATTTGATTTGATAATATGTTATTTCAAAATAAACACACAAATCAGATAAACTCTTATAAAACTTTTGATCTTTCACAAAGACATCAAATATGTAGTGAACTGTTTTAATATGTATAGGGACTTCTTAGAAATCGTATCATGTTATCTTTAGGTTCCAACTCCAATTACCTATCGATAACAGCACTATGTATTATTCTAATTGAAACAGGTCTGACTACAGAATAAACTACGACTTTAACTCAGAGCCAACCACCACTTCTTGAATTTTTACCTACCTTTTGCTTACAGAATCTGAGCTTATTATTTACCTAAATTAGTTTTTTTTTTTTTTTTTTGGTGGAAAAANTTTTTTTTTTTTTGGTCGAAAAGAGAATGCATATCACCTATCCCGACTATTAAAAACCCACCACAATCTCTGAATCCACTCCAACTCCAGTTTAGTTAACCGTCTCTCCCAAGCTATATAAAGACTATAGTAAACTCTCCAAAGTTTAACCAATAGAGCCGAGCAAATTCCAATATTAAGAGCAAAATCTACGCACCAATTCCCCTCACTATCTCGTAGGACCCCACGTGCTGAAGGCAAATGCGGATTACCCCTAGAAGCCCCATGAGTATTTAGTCTCAACCAGCCACACTTCGGAGAAGACCAAGCAGTCAAACGCTCCACACGCTGTGCCTTCTCTCTAACCCCTTCGTTCATTAACCAGATAGAATTCACACCCCAAATCCATTATAAACTTCACTCTATCAACATTTCCCTGTTACCCCAAAGACATAACCACAACGTCATTTCCAACTCCACCAGACAGTCATAGCAAATATGATAAACTATGGAGTTCTTCCACCAAATCATCTCTTCCTAAATTTTCAAACAGCCATTCAAGAACCGACAATCGAAAGAAGTGGTTCTGCAAGCGTAATAGAACTAACATGCGCCATACACCCGCAATAGGACAATCTCTAAGGACATGCATAATTGTTTCAACACCACACTTACAAACCTGACATGTGCTTGAAAAGTTAGTTGTATATTTTTATCTTTTCTAGTAAAATACGTATTAACAACGTGTAAAGAGTGCTCTCTAGGATACTTTATCAGAGAGAGCCTATTATTGTCCAGTTTAACACAAGTAAAAGAAAAAAACTCAATAAGATTTAAGCTTCACAATATTACTTACACAATTGACATCATTGAAGATATCTATAAAAATCAGTGATAGTAAAAGAAGTTTTCATTCTCAGTGTTCAGTGATGATACTCTCCAGCAAAGACTCACATGCATCTTCAAGCAAATCCAGTACCTGCGTAATAAACCATAAACAAGAAACAGATCACGTAGCTATTTTAAATTCTTGAACCAATTTTGGAAGACAGCATAGCTTAAAAGTTTCGAGCATCAGCCTAAACCAAAACTTATCCAATCTTATTTCATCTAAATCAAAATTAATTAACCTTCTCAAAACCTTGAGCTCCACCATAATATGGGTCTGGAACAAACTTGTCATTGTGCTTCTTGCAATATGAACACATTAGCTTAACCTGAGAATTCATGAACTTGTTTTAGAATCTGAAATCCCCCAAGCCACAACAACAACAATCAATTCAACTATACCTTTTTCTCTGCATTTGGTGGGAAATTTCCTCTGGCTTTCCATACGTTGTAAGCATTCAATATGTCCTCTACATCAAAAACTCATCAGTCAGAGATATTAATTTCAACTCCATGATTATTAATCACATCCCAACTTCCAAATATTCCTTGACCAATCTAACCACAAAATGTTTGTATAGTGATGAATTATTATTGTTTCTTCTACCTTTGTTTTGCTCATCCATTGCAAGAATGAGATCAAAGTCCCTGAAATCAGATGCCTTAATCGGTCTAGACAATGATGTTATCTCAATTCCACGGCGCTTCGCAGCACTTCTCATTCTTGGATCTGCCATATTTCCCTTGTAAAACAAAACAAAAAAACAGTTTCACAAGTCAAAATTGGTTCAGAAGCATAACGTTTAAAGTCTCACTGCTCCTAACTCCCACCAAATTACATCCAAAATCAAGCCTTTGAACATCTGAAAGCGTCATCATTAACTAATTGTTCCAAATCAGACCTTAATCTTTTTTCACAACCCTAAATTAGATTATTGAGATTTGTTCTTCCCTTGTCAAAAAGCAGTTTCACAATTAAAATCGATTCAGAAACATAATATTCAATGTCCTCACTGCTCTTTACTCCCACCAAAACCCTAAATCCAAAATCAAACCTTTCTACATCTGAAAGCATCATTAAGTAATTGTTCAAATCAATCATCAATATTCTTTCACAACCCTAAAATTAGATTATTATTTCCTTGTGTTCATCTCTTCAATAATCGAAAGGCAAAGGAGTCGGAGCAGAATGATAATACCTCGTGATAATCAATGGTTCCAGCTGAATCAATGTTGAATTTGGAATCGAGACCTCTCTTCTTCACAATATCTCTAAAAACACCTTCAGCAGCTGGGCTCCGACAAATATTTCCGAGACAGACAAAAAGAACAGAAAAGGGTTTAGTTTCATTGTTCTGCGTCGGAGTCTCCATTGAAGATGAAGCAAAGCACTTAAGGGAATGAGAAATTCTGGGTTTTTCTCGGAAAACAGAAACCAGAGTTGGGTTTATGTTAGATTGGCGTTTGGTTGAGTGGAAAGTAGATGCGAAATGAGAAGGCGGAAAAGGAGAGTAGTGGCAAAATGGTAAATAAGAAATGATAGTTGGATTCGAAATGGTGAGGTTGGGAGAGTAGTATTGTAATGGCGTCATCATTCCCTGAAAGCTTGGAGATTTCGGATATACGAGTTTTCTGATCTTCTCATTCTTTTTCCGTAATAAGCATATGAAGTAGGGGTAAATTTGGTAATTTCCAGTGGATTGTTACAATTTCGGGTCTGGTAATATAGAGTGGAAGAAGACGAAAAATGGTGAGTGATGTAAGAGCACCATTATTGGGGGTTTTTTATTTTGGGTTTCTAAAAATAAAATAATAATTAAAGTAGTAAAAAGTGGTGTTAAGAGATTGTGAGTTTTTTTGAGTT
>OVAX01001180.1:0-10316 GCA_900406405.1 Lepidium africanum
AAGAGACTAAAAATGATGCTAAAATGCAATGGAGAATAGGGTAAAAATCATGCACATCACAAGTCTGCCGGAAATCCGGCAGTTTTGATTTTCTTTTTCGGGATGCATAGATCGATCGGTCTGGGTATGGACCAATCGATCTACATTTTTTTAAAGATTGGTTTGTCTGCGATGTTCAGACCGATCAGTCTAGACCCAGTCCAATCGATCTGGACTTCGCTGATATATATATATATATATACATATATATATTTAATGCTTTGGATATATGCTCCTCAATATGATTAAAAATAATTCTAAATTTTTTATGGTTTTATATGTGTGTAGATTAATAGGGATGTTGAGGAAAACATTGAAACTAGTGGTACTATCGATGCGCGGAATGAAGAGTGTAACGAATATGACGAGAAAAGTGGTACTATTGATGAGGGGAACGAAGATTGTGATGAATATGTAGAAAAAAGTGGCACTATCGGTGTGGGGAAAGATGATTGTAATGAATTTGAAGAAAAAAGTGGTACACTTGATGGAAGTTGTGAAGATGATGCAAACATTGTTTTTCCGAACAAAGTATGTGAAGTACAAGCACAAAGTTGTGCTCTTGAAGACTATGATTTTAATTATGCAGGAAGTTTTACTTTTGATATTGACGAAGAGGGCAATTATATCGGTCCCATCAATGGTGATTCGGATTCTTCAGATTGTTCACTAAATGAAGATTACGAAGAGCAACAAACAGATAATTTTGAAGCTACTCAAACGCTCTCCAGGGAAATTAAAGAAGGAAAAATATATGCTAACAAGGATCACTATTCTTGGGAACTTTGATTACACAACTATCAAGTCGACTAAAGAGTTGCTGGTTTTGCAATGTCATGTCACAAAATGTACTTGGAGGATTCGAGCATCAACAATAGGAAAAACATGTCAGTTTAAAATAAGGATATTCATTGGGACTCACACATGTTCTGTTATAGAGAAGGGTGGTCGTCATTGACAAGCTACACCTAAATCAATTGGAGAGTTGTATATGGCTAAATTTGGGAACATTAATGTCGGGATCAGGCCTACACATATAACGCAGGCCATGAAGACTACATATGGTATTGATATTGATTACTGGAAATCATATAGGGCCTTAGTTCATGCCCGGAAGATGGAACGAGGTACTTGGGAGAGTGGATATGAGGATTTGCCCATGTATTTACATAGGATTAACGCTGCCAATCCAAGTACAATTTCTAGACTTGAATGTGATGGAGAAGATAGGTTTAAGTACTTGTTCATTGCATACGGTGCATGTATCACTGTGTTTGAGTTTATAAGAAAAGTAGTCGTTGTGGATGAGACTCATTTTAAAGGAAAGTTCAAAGGTATTTTGCTGGTTGCTGCTATGGTAATGGTATGATATTCCCTTTAGCTTTTGGAATTTTTGATTGCAAGAATGATGCTTTATGGGAGTGGTTTTTCGATAAGTTGCGTTTGGTTGCGGTGATGACAAAAATTTGGTAATTATATCAGATAGACAGATGTTGATTGGAAAATCTATTAAAAAGGTGTTTAAGTATGCCAAATGGGGAATCTGTACATACCACCTATTCCAAAATCTCATAACCAAATTCAAGAAGTCTAATACGCTGTTTTTGGTTTAAAAGGCCATCAAAGTCTACAAAGTTTCTGAATTTACAGCAATTTTTAATGATATCAAGACTCAGAATCCTCGACTTGCGGCTTATCTGGACAAAGCTGATGTTCGATTATGGTCTCGAGCACATTTTCTTGGGAATAAGTACGACATAATGACAAGCAACATTGTCGAGTCTTGGAATAATGTCCTAAGGGGTGCTCGTGAATATCCTATCGCTTGTTTCTTAGAAGAATTGCGCAAGTGGATTGTGGAGTGGTTTGAGAAACGCCGTGAACTCGCTTAGGAACTAGAAACCTTGTTCACAGCTCGTGTAGAGGCAACATTGGCTAAAAGATCACTTACGGGCAATACACTTACGGTCCGGCACATCAACATGCAACGTAGTCAGGTTTCTCGCTGTGATCCTAGTTGTGTTGTTGATCTGGAAAATGTAAGCTTTTCCTGTTTTTATTAATCTTATTATTGCTTATTACTATTTAACTAAGTTTTTGTTTATGTGACAGAAAACGTGTATTTGTTGTGTATTTGATATCGATAAGATACCTTGTGTACATGCCCTAGCTGTAATTGTGAAGCGAAAAAATGTACCTTGTGTACTTGCACGTTCGTTGACAAGTATTACACGAAGTCTTTTTGGTACAATGCGTATGCCGAATCTATCAATCCGATAGATGTCGATACTGAGCCTTCAGCAACTGCAGAAAATTTCATATGTCATCTACCAAAAGTAAGATGTGGTGCAGGAAGACCAAAAAAATCTATATTTCTATCAGCTTTGGAGAAGACGTTAGGAAAACGAAAGGTACGAGAAGAAACAAGAGCAACAATTCCGGAAGAAGAACAATTGTCATAGAATGTACGTAAGCAGTATGTATGTTCAAGATGTAATAGATGAGGACATAATCTTGCCACATGCAAAAGTGTTTTGTGAACAATTCAAAATTTTTTAAAGTTGAATATTGAATTTATACTCGAGCTTTTTATTTTTGTTCAAATTCTTAAGAAGTTTTAAGATAATTTTTGTTCAAATTCATATTAACACAAAACTCCAATGTTCTCAGAACAATACTAATCGATAGGTCAAAGCAATGACCGATCGATGTATGTGTCATTTTTGAACGGAAAAATTGTAGAGTAAATCAGATCGTTCGGTCTAACTTTAAACCGATCGATCTCCTAAATCGTGTTAACAAAATTTTTACAGCGTTTACGGGACCGATTGATCGGTACATATATTACGTAAATCATTATTTCATATAATTAACGGGACCAATCGATCGTGTAGTGGACCGATCGATCGGTACGTATCTCCCCTAAACCATAATGTGATAGCATTAACCAGACCGATCAATCGCGTAGGTGAACGATCGATCGATACATATCAAATATAAATCAAATGTGGACTGGTTTAACAGGACCGATCAGTCTAGGTTTGGACTGATCGGTCTATACACTTCGCCAAACCAAATTCAATTGAACCAGTTTTCTTAACCGGTTTCACTTAATCGAAACCGGAAAAAACATAAATCCATCAGTTATTCAATTTTTATGATCTGTAACCTATGTTCTTTCTTCATTGATTTGTTCTTCTTCTCCTCTTAAACTCTCTCTTCTTTCTCAAACACTAAAAATCCAAAACTTAACCAAATCAAACAATTCTTTGCTCCACTATTGTTAGATTTTCGTGCTTTATCTTAATATCAACATATTAACTCCGTTCTTTTAAGGTAAATTCTCGAAATCCATGTATATAAAACCAGTTAATATTTAGCAAACTTGATTTTTCATGAATTTTGGGTTATTTAAAGTGTTTTTAAACAAATAATGTGAATGATATAGGTCATTTAAGGTTAGGTTTAGTGTTAATTTCGAAAATTATTAGATTTTTGAGAATTTTGTCAATTTGAGAAATTTAAGAATTTTGTATTGGTTTTGTGGATGCTTACAATTTGTTGGATTAATATTGAGTTTGTGCTGTAATTGTTTTGAGAATTTCTGAGAATTTTGTCATTGTTAAGAATTTTTGAGAATTGTTTTTGAGAATTTTGTCAATTTGAGAAACTTACAATTTTGTCAATTTGTGAAACTTACAGTTTTGTATTTGGTTTTGTGCTGTAATTGTTTTGAATTTTGAGAGAACTCTAGTGGTTTCCAAAGGTCAACACTTCCTTCTCTATAAAATATATTAAACTTTCTGTTAAACTCTCTACAACTCTTGTAAATACACACACAATGTGAACCCTGAAGCTTACTTTGTCATGATGAGTTTTCCCTTGCAGATAAACCACATTTTACAGCCACGAGGTGCATGTTCACTCACATACTTTGCTTTACTAGATTTGATAGACATTTTCCTGCATATTTTCAATAAAAGGTTAGAGCATTTGCTAGATTTACTCACAGGTCTTCTTAGTTTTTGTTACATGGGTTTGATTCATAATTGAAGCTATCAAACTCTTTTCCTTAATTGTTTTGTGCTGTAGTTGGTTGTGAGTAGTTTGTTTATGGTTTAATCAATGAATAACCATGTTACCATCTTATATGTTATTGTAGATGCGCAAGACTATACTGGGGATGAAAAACCGTTCGTCACAAGCGGAACGAGAAGCAGATCCAGCGAACTTCCCAGCTTCCTCTAAATGGGGAAAACGTGACACAGATTTTTTAACCGCTATGGAAACGGTTGATATCTTACCGACTAGGATTGCTTATAAGTATGCACTTAGAGAACTTGGCCTATGGGATGATGTGGTTCAGATGTTAGATACCATTCGTTTTAGATCTTTCTACACAGGTGAGCACGAGGCTTACCCGCAGCTTGCTCGTGATTTTTTAGCCACATGCAGGGTTACTTACTCACATTCTTCATCAAGAAGAAGTACTACACCTTGGCAATCAATCAGATGTGTGATATATTTGGTTTCCCACACCATGAGGAGATTGGATTTGGCAAATTCGAAGAAGCGACTAGATTTTGGAAGCTTATCGCGGTGGGTACATACGTTTCTCGTGGAGCAAAGATAACTTATATCCGTAACCCAGTGGTTCGCGTTGTTGTGAAGATCATCAGCAACTCTATGTTCTTCAGAAGAGAGCCAAGTTCAGTTCGTGATGATGAGTTATGGATGGTGTTTTTCCGGTTGACCCTGACATCGAAGATATACCCACCATAGGTCGACCCCGACATCGTCCTTCTGCATTCCATGCTTCGTCATCTCATGTTGATGTTTATGATGATGATGATGAGATGATAATGATGATGATGATGATGATAATGATGATGATGATGATGATGATGATGATGATGATGATGATNTTTCTGCATTCCATGCATCGTCATCTCATGTTGATGTTTATGATGATGATGATGAGATGATAATGATGATGATGATGATGATGATAATGATGATGATGATGATGATGATGATGATGATGATGATGATGATGATGATTATGATGATGATGGTGATGATGATGTTGATGATGATGATGATGATGTAAAACCACACATTCTTCTTCCAAGTGATTCTAGCCAATATCTTCTACCAGATGTACCAGAACCAGAGAATGTGGCTGACCGTGAGCAGTGGAAGATAGATGCACTAGGCAAAAACAATGACATACTTCACAGAATCTAGGTTGCTATTTCTAAGATACGTCCATGTGCTTGTTTATCTGGTCCACAGGTACGCTATACCAATGACATGAATCACATCAAATGGCCTGCTATCTATAAGATATGAAATTCTGTTTGTTTATTTGCTTAACAGGTTCACAGAAAAAGGAACGAAGGAGTACCTAACGATGTCCCCTCTAGCAATCAAGATGAGGAAGGTGGTACGGATGATGATGTCAAGGTTCTTGCTGGGGCTCAGCAACGTGAGATCCGGTCCAAAAAGGGTCATGAAGGAGACAAAGGGCCTAGTCAACGCCTCGATGCCATATACATCATCCTGGATAGCGAATCAGCGAGAGTGACAGCTCCGCGTAGAGACTGCGATGATTATCTATTGCTTTGTTTATATTTTTAGTATCTTCAGACTACTATCTATCGCTTTATTTGTCACTTCTTTGTATTAGACAATGAGATAATTATGTATTTCTACGCTTTCTCAAAATCTAGTTGTAATGTTACTTGTCTCTAATCTTTAAGATAGTTTCATAATCATTATTTGTCGTAGAACAACAAATAATACTGCAGAACAAAACTCAACCAGCGGTGTGCAGCCTGATACATTGAACGATTGCACAAAAAAAAATTTCGGAATAAACAGGATCAATCGATCCATTTTGACGACGATAATGACTTGGACCGATCAATCAGTTCATAGATCGATCGGTCCAGTTTATTTCGAAAAAATTATGTGTGACGAGAACAACATGGACTGATCGATCAAGGTTTGGTTCGATCGGTCCGGTTAAGTCTGAAATTTTTTTTCTTATCTCGATATTACGTTATATTAGAGATATGTCTATATCAATCGTTCTTTGATTGGATGGATCAAAACAAGGTCAATATCGGTAAATTAATCCATTTTAATAAACTCTAATTGATCAAATAAATTGCCTACTAGCAACAATAATTCTTGATATATTCCGCAAAAAATGTTAATTAAACAACTGTAAAAAACCAAATAAAGGTCCATTCCTAATATTTCAATCCATCAAAAATCTCTGCAGCCAGCTTCTCTCTTACAATCTTGATGTTCAGATCGGAAATAAGTGTTTTAAATTGCACACTTAATGCATGACATTCGATGAACTTAATTGCATAGATACAACAGTCACCAACCTTAAGCATTTGTAGAATTCATCTTTGTGGCCTTCGAATTTTATATCTTTCGACACTCATACTTTCTCTTTCTGATTATGGTGCTGCAACACGTAGAAGATGGGGTAGCATATGAGTTACTGGTTTCACTGCTGCATTAATATCTTCGTTTGAAGTGCCCTTAATCCCACAATCTAGAACTTCGATGGATCGACCTAAATAGGAATAACAAGTGCAACCCAGTGGTTTCCACCGAAATTTTGCACACAATAAATATCATCTACGTCAATCCTCCAAGGCATCCTTGATTTAGAAAATTTAAGTAATTCACCCTTGGCGTATTGAAGTGATCCGTTAGGAAAAACTGGCATATCTTTCGAATCCAGGAACTTGTTATACTTTGTGGACCAAATAGCAGTGAAATAAGTATCGAGGAAAGTGATTCTCCTACTTCTAAACATAGATTGATTCTTCATAAATCTCAACCGCAACATATTCATCGCACACTCGGTATGCTGTAAATTCAACAGAAAAATGTTATTATAAAAGTAATAAACATGATAAATGTGACTGACGTAAACTTACCAGAGAAGTTAGCCACCCTTGTGGTTTCCGTAGTAAATCAAAAAACTCTGCGCCACTGTATCCGGATCATGTTGGATAATCTCTAAAATTTAAAAGTAAAAGTTAATAACAAGTATAGTTAAATGATGTTTTAAGACAAAAAATCAGGGTCTTAGTACTTACAGCTTTAACACAAGCCAATCATTCAAAGCCTTAGTTTCCTAAGAATCAACCGGTGCACATGGATCATATTGAACCCCCAGAGTGGTCTTCAGACGTTTATTTCTGATACCGATAGCAGGGTCGTATACCTTATATGGTGATACAAATGAAGGTCCAGGTTTATCACTCTTGTGCTCTTCCCTCTAATGTTTTTAGTGTTATCGTCTTTAAACATCTCTTTATTGCATTTATATTTATATATTTCTCACTAAATTTCCTCGGTAGTGCGGAAATTGGGCACAAATATCTTTATGGAGGAAGATTTTTGGGACAAATCTTCATACCTTTTTTGAGTTGGGTACCTTCCCTCTGTTGTGTTTCATCATCTAATGATATCAATTTATGATAAACAGTTTTCACTTCACGTAAATTTGTCAGAAATTCGGATGTCAACACATCACCTAAATCTTCATCTCTCAACGAAGGAATTTCAAAATGATGTATATTAGTCCAAAACAAAAAACCATTAATAATACAAAATAATATTTGATACTTAAACTTCAAAGAAATTGTGATCTACCTCTGTAGTCTTTCGACTTCCCTCTCAAAGTCGTCACATCTTTCTCGAGCATTTCAATCTTTAGAAGCATTGCTTCATAATCTTTCTTCTTTACTTCTTTCTCAAGAAAATCAATTCTTAAAAGCATCACTTCATAATCTTTCTTCTTCACTTCTTCCTCAAGAAAACCAATTCTTATCTGCATCGCTTCAAAGAGTTTCATCTTCTTCCTCATATCGTCTAATTCAGCCTCAAGAGCATTATTTTTAGCTTGTAAATCCTCAATCGTCTCATTCAAAAAACTAAATCCGGAACCATAAGATTTCTTTTTTTCCACCCACGTTTGTTGCCCTTGTTTTTTCCGTTTACTTGATTCTTTGACTATGTTCTCTTCTTCAATTCCATTACGACTGTCATCAGGTACGTCGTCTACTAAGCTGTTCAATCTCTCATCAACCCAAATTACTAAAGCCAAACCACCTTCTTTCATAATTACCTTGAGAAGAACATCAATTTATTTCTCAATACGTTCATTTTTCCAAACAGGATGTGGCAAATCGTTCATTAGAGGAGTTACATTGCTCTACATTTCACAAAAAAAAACAAATTGTACTTATTAGCAAAATCGTAAAATTGACAAAAAAATACATCATTCTGTAGTACAATTGTGTGGATGTCAACAGTCTTTTTTCCTTTTGTACCTCTGTATTTTAGGAGCAAAGGACAATTAACGTGAGATGGCCTCTCAGTTTTCGCACCAAGATTAGGTACAACACAATACATCCATACTTGGAGTGTTTGTATGAACCCATGAATAGTGCATGATGATGCGGTATAGACTACACCTTTTACTGAATCTATCAATTCCTTGAAAGCTAATCTTCCCAGGGATACTTTCAGATCTACCCAAGTCAAAGACCATATTCGCTAATGAATGGCTAAGATGCACCTTATCATCATAACCCAAAACAACTATTACAATAGACAAATACACGAACTGAGTTTTCTCTTCAGTAGACCAAGAAGCTACTTCTCCACACACAGCTTTCAAATCTTTCTTGCATGGACTTCTTCCTTTCAATTTCAACTTTTCCCAAAACAAGTAATGTTCTGTAGTAGTACTTACATCCAACTCATTATCGTCTGGAAAAGGTGAAAAGTTCAGAGTCGTTATGACTTCAAACTCTGACAGGGAAAATCGAGCAGGTGTATTACCATACAAGCACCATATCTCATGTTTTTTTTTTCTACAAACAACCTTTGAAGACCAAGTGAACTTATTGTTAGTGTAGTTTACAATAACCCCCAATGCAGAATCTCTTATTTTGTTCCAACTTCTAAACCAACAGCATAACTAACTTCTTATAACCACTCAGGCTTGCAATGATAATTAATACTTTGTTTTTGAATTTTGGCTCTGTACCAACGGTAAAAGGTTGTTTCGGAAATCCTAACTCATTGCTCTTCTAAGTCGTCATCCTACAAGGAAAAAATAACTTAGGATCGATTACTCGGCGTGTTGATGGATCAAATGAAAATAAAAATTCATTAAAATAGTAGATCGATCGATCCATTCAACGATCGATCGGTCTATGTAGCTCTATACGAGAACATTAACAGATTAAACAAGACCAATCGATCCACTCATCGATCGATCGGTCTTATTGCTTAACGAAAAAAAGTGATTGGATAGATCGGACATTGCTCAAACCGATCGATCCAACCGTTTCGCGAAAAAAATACAAAAAATAGAATACAGGGAATTCAGACATGTTTTATAGGGTTGCGAATCATAAATCAATGAATAAACACAATTTCTATTTAAGAATCACTAAAATTCAATGAAAACTAACTTGAATATGGAGCAAATTCCTCAGACACCTTCAATTGTAACCTAACCCAGTATTGAAACTACAACAGAGAATAGTTTTTTGTTTTTGGAGAAATTGAAACTGAAACAGAGAAAATGAAGGAAATTTAACGTGATCTGACTGAAAAAGTATGTTATCTACGTGTAGGGTAAAATGAGTATATTTGAAAAAGTATATTGTCTAAGTAATTTTAAAAAAAGAGTTATCCTAATAATATTAAAATAAAATAGATTATATTAGTCAATTTTTTCATATATATATATGTATATATTGTGTAGTACACTCTGTATCATATTAGGTTGTGGTTAACAGGAAGAACAAAAATAGTTATGGTATTCAGAGAGTCTGAGAGAGTGAGAGGTACAAGAGAACATATGGTTAGGGTGTGGTCGAATCTTAGTATGCAGCCAGAGACCACTCTCTGCCCCGACAGGACCACTCCTTCGCCTAACTTAATTACTAGTATTATTCATAATATCGAGTTTATTTGTGTAATTGAAATAATTAGCTTACACAAACAAATACTATTAAATAAAGTTAAATAGAGTTTTGAAGATGTATACTGTGTGGGCGAGGGTGATAAGTAGACTAATTTGATAAAGAGAGCCAAGTTGCCCATCTCTTTGGAGATTTATCCAAATCTTTTCTCATTGCTACACTTTTGTATTTTATTCTTTTATTTTTTTTAGCTTCTCGTTCCAATCTATATGTTTTCATGTATGAAGTTATTATTTGTTTGAT
>OVAX01001180.1:10331-40437 GCA_900406405.1 Lepidium africanum
TTTGATCTTATTAAGCTTATATATAAATATATATATATATATATATATATTTGAATCTTAAATTGTATTTGAAGAAACATGTGAGTCTTTATTCGCTTATAATGACGGCACATTATCTTTAGGTGATAACCAAACTAAGACTTGATTAAGTGTGAAAGTAATGTTGGGCTCGTGAGTTGAAGGATGAAATGACGTGGTATCCCTCGTCCTGATTAAGCTACGACTGATACAAAGTGGACTTAGTCGAGGATGGTAATAGTGGCAGAAAGCGAAGGACAACACAACAGTTACTAATATTCCGGCTAAACGAAGATTTTTTTTTTTTTTGTAACTTAGGAATTCATATACCTTATGGGAGGAGTCTAAACTATTCTCTTGGGGTAGTATAGCCCACGGATAGACCCTTATCTCCGAGTATTCAAATGAGCCGAAAGTATGAGCCTATATTCGTATAGGGATGACAAAAAAATTGTGATTTAGTTTCGAATAGCAGGAAAATCGAACATGAGAACAATTTAAAGTCCCATACTCGTCCCCCTACCACTTGACCACAAACTTTTTATCCTAACCGAAAGCTTTTTGTAACCTTAAAGTGACGAAAGTAAAGAGAGCAATACTTACAAAAACAAATGCGACATATAGAAGTCTAAGGAAAAACATGTAAATGTCAATTTCAATGTTAATGGTTTAGCTCATATATATTGTTGTACAAATTCGCACAGTTTAATTATATCACATTACTAACACTTTGTATGCTTTCTGGCATATAATTATGTCAACTTGTCCAAAAGCAAAGCAATAGGCCTACTACATACATAAAATGAAATTCTATACAGCGTGAAAATGTATATGTCTTCCATTCACAAAATTTAATTGAATCGATTCCCACGCCTGCAGCAAAATTACAGAATTCTGATGGGTATATTCTTTTAAACCTTTTCGCTGCACTAGTATGGATATGTAAATGAATTGCATCAATCCATTCGATTATATATATCACAACAACTTTTGTTTTATTTTTTATTAATAATAGGTGATATAACATAATTTTTTTATAGGTATTAGTATAATGTTAACAAAGTAACATATCCATAATCATATAAACTATATATGAAACGGTTTTGAAAAAAAAATCTTAAAAAATTGATTAATTGTTAAAATTCACATTAGTTATTCAAAATACGATTTTGAACTGATACTAGTAGAGTAGGTTATGTTTAATAAATTTGTTTTTGTTTTTCTAAGACTATATAAATAAATAAATAAATAAAGTTTTCTTAATAATGAAACAAAAAAATGCTCAAAATTTGCACGATAATGCAAAATGGTTAACGCCACTTGTGAAGCAAGGCCTCGATCGATCGCCTATTGTGATCCGATCTTAATTTGAGTTTTGACTTTAATTACGAATTGTGAATCATGGTCTAAATGTTTTAAAAGAGATGCTATCTTATCTATTATATTAAAGGAGGGTTGATGACATAATCCCACCTCAAAACTTTGATATAACTACAATTACACATAAACTTGGACCATCTATCTAATTCCATATAATTTTGAGGACAAAATTCTAATTACACCCAAATTAGATTTTAAATTACTAATTATACATATCTGTACCGTCAAAAAGCTAATTACACATCTACTTGGTTAATTACAATTTTCTTTATACCAAAATGATGATTTATGATCCGATTGTAAACCAATTTCACAACCAATTAAGGTTGAAATTAGAACCCTAGAAATCAAAATCTCCAAATTTGGAACCCTAGAAATCGTAAAACGTCCAAAATCTTGAATCCTAGAAGTCAAAAGCTTGGGTGAAAGAGATGATGAAGGTGAATATGGATTCACTGCAATTGATTCCAGTATGTAACCTTCAGTTTCCACCACTCCTGATCAATTTTTCCAAAAGGTTCGCCGCCGAGATGAAATGATTTCAGTCAAAATGTTGAGTCTTTGTTTCTTTCTTCCACTTCTGTGTCACCAGCTGAGTTATTCGCATTTAAGCTTACCGCAGAACATTCCTAAGCTGTGATCTTCCGATATCAAATTAAGAAATCAAGACTCTTGCTTACGAAATTTAAGTTTACCTCAAATGTTGTTATTCAGGCTCTTCAAGATAGTAAATCATTAAGCCACAAAGCTAATTTCTTCCCATTTTCGATTTGCATTAAATTGATTCTGATTTGTATATAATCTATCAGGAATCATGTCACTCTAATGCACTTGGAGTTGAGCTTTTTGAAAGTTTATCCAAAAGGCACGAGTGACGAAGAACAAAGAAATGTGGATTTGGGTTGGTTTTAAATGGTTTGTTCGGTTAACAACACTAAATCGAGTAAAGCAACGCATAAGTGCAATTAGTAATTTAGAATGTAATTCAGGTGTAATCAGAATTTTGTCTATAAAATTGTGTGAAATTAAATAGATGACCAAAGTTTGGGTGTAATCTTCTATGACTTTAAATCATGTGTTAAATTTTTAGTTTTGGACTTATTGAGTTTGTTACTAGACAAACTTATGTTACTTATTTTTATAATTATATCTCCGAAAAAATATATATAAGGCATACAAAATTTCTATTATGTTATTATCGAATATTATTTTTTAATATTTTAATTTTGAAAACCTATTTCACTTATATATAAATTTACGATTATCATGGTTTTTTCGGAATGACCATTCTCTTTTATGGTTCTGCTCATATTCATAATCTTCTATCATGGTTTCTAGGTAAATTATGTTTATATGCCTTTCTAGATTTCTTATACCTTTGTTATAATCAATTATATTATTCTTATACTTTCATATCATTTATTTCATAGACGTATTTATGCTCCAAGACCCCAAAGAAACACAAGGTTAGAAAATTTTTTAAGAATTCAATACATATCATTGTTTTGTATACGAGTTTTATGTACAAAAGAGATTTATATAATCATTTAACATGAAAAAAAAAACAGTTTTGCTCTAACATACAATTGTTGTCTTTTTATCAGATTAATGTCTACTAATCATAGAAACACTCCAAAACCACTTGGATTTATGTACAAGGTTTATTTGATGAGAGACATGGATGCAACATCAGGACTTTTGTATGGTACAACACTTCACATCTTGCGAATGGGAAGAAGATTTGTTGAACTTAGAATTCTTTCTGGTGATAGAATCTGTGATATTATATTCTTAAATCAAACCAAACTATGGAATTTTTGCGTATGTTTGTGGTGATTTCTTAAAACATATAATATTTAAATTATATGTTGAATCTTCTTTTTCTCTATCATTTATTGCCTATTATGTAATATTTTTATTTGCATAAAATAATAATGCTATGTTTTTGATAATTTATGTCCAATTATATGCTTTAATCAATATATATATATATATATATTATTTATGCTTTGATGAATAATATCTGTGCTCATGAATCATTATTCTATACAATAAACATAGAACGAGAAAAAAAATAGACGGGTAAAATTCTTTATATTGATTCTTCATGATAAATCATGTCTAATAGTAACCTTTTAAAACGTCTTTTTTTTTGTCGCAACCTTTTAAACTATATACTAAGAAGATTAACGAAGAATTCAAACCTTAACCAAGATGCATTAAATTTTTTTTTAGTTCTCAAATTTTGAATACGATAAACTAAATCTGTTTTGAAATTACCATTATTTTAGTATAGTTTGTTGATAAGAATTTGATAATTTCGGAATATCAACAGCCAACCATTTAAAATTAAAAACAGAGATATCACTCTGATAAGTAACAAGAGTTTAAGTATATTCCCTTTTGGTTACAATTTCATCTTATTGTTAAACCTAAAATAAAAAAAATAAAAAACAATTCAAAAATTATCGAGTATATCAACAAAATTAACAACAAATTCGGAAAACTAACTTTATCAACAATTATAACCTTATACATTTTTGATAACAATTTTATAACAAACTAAATTTTCGATAGCAATTATATAAAAAATTAAATTTGAAAACCTATTTTGGATTATCATATGTTAGTTCACTTAATTAGGTACTCGAGTATATCAAGATTGATAACAATAAATTCAGAAAACTTATTTAAAATCCTTTAACGATAGAATATTTGTATGGCATAAAATAGGATACTGTCTTTTATAATGTATTTTTGTCTATTTTTTAAATATTCACGTTAGCATACTATTAGGTTTAAATATGTCTCCCCCCCTCTATATAAACTTAACCTAATACAAAACTATAACCATCAAAAATTGACTAAAAAAACAAAAACTACTTTATTCATTATCGAAAAAATGGTTTTTTTATTCTCTTTCACTTCTTAAATCAATCAGTCAACAATGAAAAATCAAAATTAAAATCATTCGACTCTCGAAATTCTTCACAAAGACTATGGGCAAAGCATTGAAATGGTTTTGCTTGATGAAAAGTAAGCATTTTTCTGATCAATATTGCCTAAGATTTCTAATTTTTTCGTGTTTTTGAAACGAAAAAAATATTTTTTATTTTTAGGGTTTAAAAATTCATGCAACTATAAAGAAATATCTGATTGGAAAATTTGGTCACTTTTTGAAAGAAGGGGATTCGAAAATAATTTGTAATTTTCAAGTCTGTGAAGCAACTGGTTCTTGGAAAACTACTTCTCATAAGTTCAAAATCTCATTTCTCTACACTACTTCTGTAAGGGCAACTGATCCTTTGCCAAGTAATTTATTTGGTTTCGAATTCGTAAGTTTCAATAAATTACTAGCGAGTGATCTTGACCAAAATTGCCTAATGGTGAGTTTTCTATATATAGTAGTATTGAATTTCTTATAATGATTTTTACTTCCATCATTATCAAATTTGATTAGTATTTAAAATTTGTAAATTTTTTATTATATTGTGTATTTATATTTCTAATTATAAATATATATTTTACAGATGTTATTGGGAAATTGTTTAATCCTCATCTAATCATTGTAACTCAGTCTAATGGAAAAGAAACCAAAGAATTCATTTCCAGCTTCGTAATGTTGAGTAAGTTTTTCAAACCTATTTTAATCAATATTTTTATTTGAAAAGATATATGTTTTTATTAAAATTTATTTTATACAGTGATGCTCGAATTGAGTGTGTACTTTAGGGAAAATATGCTGAAATTCTCCATGAAAAGGTTTTAGCAGGGTATATCAATCAAACAATTGTTGTTATGCAATTTGCTAAGATTAAAGTATTTAGAGGTAAACTATTTTCAATTACATTTAGAATCAATTTTCTAAAAATATTTAATTTATTAATGCTACTCTAATGTCTAAATTTTTATTATTGCAGATGAAATATCAAGTCTCTAATGCTTTTGAATGTACTTGATTCTAGATTAATAATGACACGATACTTGAAGTATTGGCATTACGAGCTAAGTAAGATTTTAAACTTTAAAACATATATATGACGATAGTTATTGTATTATTATTATTTTTATACTAACATTATTAGTATTTTTTATCATAATAATAATATTATTTATCACGTACACATACTTTTTGGTTTTTTTACAACATTATACCATAGTTTTTACGGCATTATATGTTTGTTATATATATATATATATATTTCTATAATAATCGAGTTATTTTGATGATTTTTTTTTAGAAGATTAGTTAATTGATGATTTTTTTTTCCTGTTTTAGTTTTCCTCATGATAATTTGCAATTAGTTGTACCTTCACTCGATATATCTGAAGATTTTTAATCAAATGTTCCTCAAAACATTTTTAGGCATTATCCTTAAAAAACACTCTACGAACTTGCCAATACCTCCAATGTAATTAAATTTTATGTTTTGAGAATTTTTTTATATAACCTATTGTATATATGTTAATAATTATACATTCATATATCTTAACGTAGATTGGATCATATATCATTATGGTGTCTATTCTTGACATTGATTACGATTATGGCTGGTGATATTTGAGTCGTAAAGTTTGCAACAAGAAAGTATTTCCTGTTGATTGTTATGAAGGAAAAAATAATGATATTGTTCAAGTTTTGCAACATCGAGTATGGTATTGTAAAAACTGTAATTCAAATGTTACTGAAGTGATTGTTCCCAAGTAAGCTAATTTTTTTCCTTCTATACATTTTTATATATATCATTTTTGTTATTTCTTCTATCCTATTTGATTTTCATGTATACCTAATGTCTTATATGTATTATATTTTTGTGAAAGTTAAAGATGATACTGGCAAAACAAGATTCTTAATGTTTGATTACATTGCTTAACAAATTGTTAATTGTTATGCATCGAATTTAGCTGAGAGTGTTGAAGAGGTAAATAAATTATTTTTATCAATTCTAAATTGTCTATAAATATGTCAATTATTTTTTAAGATTCTCAATACAAACTTATGTTATACATATTTGGTTGTAGATTGAGAACCCTGAAAAGTTTCTTGTGACCATTACTTATTTGATTGGAAAAAGCTTCGTATTTGTTGTTGATCTTGAAAAGAAGCATTTTTCAAAGAGTCATGGTCATACCTATAAAGTTAATCAGTTAGTGCACAAGGGTGAACTACTAAAAGAATTCAATGAAACACAATCATCTCCTGTAAGTTCATTAATATTGTTGCACATAAACGAAATAGAAATATGCTATCGTTTTTAACATAGATAATAACATGCTATTTTTGTTATTGCTAAGTACCTTCCTTGATGGGTATTGAAGAAACAATTGATGATTCAATGAAAGAAGATTTTGAGACACCACATTCAAAAAAGAAGCAAGAAACTGCAGAACTTAACGATGACCCTAATGATATGTCCAATACAACAAAGTGCTTGAAGCACAAAAAAATTAAAATTGAAAAGCCTTGATCTTGAAAGATTATTCAATTTATTATCATTTCCATACTTTTAGGTTATTTATTATGCAGAATTAATTTCCGAGTTCATCTTTATTTTCATATTTTTAATTTTAGGTTATTTATTATGTTTAATACAATTTCTTTATTAAATCTGTAGAAGTTATTTTGGTTTTTCACTTTTGCAAATCTTACTTCTTTATTTGTTTATTTAATATATAAATATTTTTTGGTCCGATAAAACTTGTTTATATTTTACCAAACAAAATTTGTAAACGATATTATTAAAATATTAAAAATTTTCTATTAAATATAAGAATTTAAAATTATTATTATATAGTTAACATAAATAGTCTTTTAATGTAATTAAAAGAAATTGATGAATTTGAGTTATTTTATCTAATTATATATATATATACCTAATTTATATCTTTCTACTATATTCTTAAATGATAACAAACTTTTTTTCTTATAAAGAATGATAACAAAGTTGATTTGAATTTGTTTTAGATAATCGCTTATTTGTAGATTTGTATAACAAACTATTTGATTATTTGCAATCTTAGTTTTCTTATAAATACAATTCACTAGCGTTGAATATATTACTCGAAAACTTCAAAGAAAAAATTACTTGCTATTCGAAAAACTATTTCTTCTTAACACCTATCTATTCTAAAATCGTTTAGATTTTATCATATTTGATTTTTTTAGATGAAGATCTCCTACTTGAAATAGCTTCACGTTGTGCTTCATCTTCTTTACGTGATTTTATAAATCTTAGATCTATGAATAAGCTATTTCATGTCTTATGTGACAATCCGAGAGTGTTGCGCAAACTTACTTTAAAAGAAGTAGAGTACAATCCAAATTTTCACAAACCTTATAAATCCTTAAGAAAGTTTGAAAAGTTGAGTGACATTGGAAATCCTGAAGCTCTATATAGATTGGGAATTGTCTATTTTTTTATCTCAACAAGAAAGAAAAAGGACTTCAACTCTTTCATGAAGCTTTAGATAAAGATTTTCTAGATGCAAAATATTTATATGGTCTCATTCTTACATGCCTTGATAAAGAATCAAAAACAAAATGTGATAAGCTACTAAGTTCTTTTATACATCGTATGTTATCAGAAACTTTAAAAACTCTTGATATATAATCGTGTGAGAAGTTATCTCAAACCAAATGAGTCTACAATTTTTTTTTGAGTTGATGTTAACGAATGCTAAGAACAAGCCTTCATGTTATGATAAAAATTCAAAAAAGAAGCATTACAACAAGGACAAGCAATATTACGGAGAAGATGAAGACATTGAAACTTCAATGGTGTGTAATATTTGTTTATGGAATAACAAAGTTCATCATTTACTGAATAGAAGCTACTTATTCAATAATCGATTTCCAAGTTTTTTTAAAGTATTTTTTTTCTTTTTTTTTAATTATTACTCTGATTAAGTTTCTTAGTTTTTGTTACACCTTTTTAATTCTAAATTTTAGTTAATTTAATTTGTTTCATTCATTTAATATTCTATCATTTTGTTATTTATCTTAAATAACAGTGAATATAACTTTGACATTATTATTCTACAAAGATTATAAAAATATAGCATATTAACTTTGTTAACATTGTAAATAGAATTCGAAAAACATTGACCACTATTCAAACTATATTAGCTATATACTTTTTATTGTATATTTTCTGATTATCAAATATAATTTAGTTACTCATATATAATAGAATTTATGTATAAATAATTAGAAATCCTTTTCTTTTTGCCAACAATAATTTGAAATCCTTTAATATATGTAAGTCAAAAATCTTCAAGAACTATATTGTTCCTAATCATCTTCATTGATTCTAAAATAATATGAATTTAAATAAGAAGTTAGATGATAACACATAATAATAACACAATTTAACTTAATAAGCATTGAGATTATCCAATTCTAGACATTACACCATAAAAACTTTCATAAGTCATAATAACCGAATTCAAAAAGCGAAATTACATAGCAATTTAATCTAAGGTAATATAAAACAAAATTGATAATCCCACAAACATATTTCACATGCTTCCGAAATTGGCTCATCAATGCCATTATCAACACCATCCCAACCTTCAAAAAACTCAACAACCAAAGAAAATTCTCCATTGCATGCACATTCACCTCTATCATAAGATTGTTCGAGAAGGCTCAATTGGTTTGCTCCATGAATTCTAATTCCTATCTTACCAAAGCATACAATTTGTCATAGTTGAGCTAGATATTCCAATGTTGTTGCCACCGTTGACCTTAATAGCTTTCTTAGGACATTATACCCTTATACTTTTATGTTTTCTCCAAGAATACCATAGTTAGTCCATAAACAAGTTGTGCCTCCGGAATTGCTAGCTTTAAATAACTTATTTAAACCATCTTCTTGAAGATCATTAACAAAGAAGTTTCTAACACCAATTCGGTATGAAGCTTCACTATTTTCTATTCCACATAGTCTTTTATAGAACATATTGAAAATACTTTCATTATTCCCATTGGATAGAAAGGTATGTTACCTAAAGAAAGCTTCCTTTGCACTTCATCTCTTTCACACATCTCCTTGAATGTTTTAGCAATAAGCTTCACATTTGTGATCGCATGAATCCCATCGGGTGCACATTGAGCACATATTTCGGTTAGAATCTCATCGGTTAACATTAGTAAATTTGTTTTCGAATATGATTTTCTCTGCGAAAAAAAAATCGAATATATATTGTTACAATATTGATTATATATACTATGTTTAAGAACAAAAAGGCCTAAAATTATGAGACAAAAAACCTTAATAACATATTATTTTTGGGGTCTCCGAAAAATCCATTGTTGTTGCTAAACAACAAAAGCAACAACTGTGATTCAATTTAGTTGTGGGAATCAACAAAATTGTTAGTTTTTTTTGGTTGCTAAAACCTAACTTTAAACATTATTTGATCTTCTAAGTATATAAATTTTGATTTTATAATAGATGTTTTTACAATTAGCCATTGATACAATACTTGATTATTAAAGACAAGAGTAGGTAAAGGTACATTATTTTCTCTTATACTCAAATTTCCATCTCTTTGCATCTATGAAAAGCAAAATATGTTTTATTAGAATTTATATGAACATCGACATGCAAATAAACTGAATTTGAAGTCAAAATCGGAAAGATTTATCATTACCATTTGCTTTTGGATATATTTTGTAACTCCTCTATTTGTTTTCTTCTGTGAAACTCTTAGAAAGGTAATCAACAGTGGCAGTTTTAAAGAGATTTGAGATAATATGGAGAGGTGTTATGTAGAAGACGGAAAAAGAAGAAAATCTCTTGAAAATATATTTGGTTAATCTAAAAGATTTTCTAACTTATAATCATTACATCACTTACCATTAAAGTAAAGTAATTATTTCTTTTAAGTCTTTGTTTTTCACAAATTACATAATTCAAATATAAATCAAATTTTACTACCCAAATTCTTTTTTTTCCATTTTTTCGATTATCAAAAATTATTTAGCTTACTCATATACAATATGTATAAATAATTCAAATTTATTTTTTTTTGCCAACAATAATTTGAATTCCTTTTTTTTGTCAGTAATTTGAAATCCTTTAAAATAGATTACAACACTATAATCTAGATAATTTAATATGATTATATGACTATAATGTAGATATAGTATTTAAAATCAACATTTATTGTAGAATATTCTCTTTATAATAACAAACTTAAAGAAATATATCCACATAAAAAAACTTTAAAAAATTTATTGTTGCAAATTACAACCAAAAACTCTAATTCATTGTAGATAATTTGATATATTAGATATATAATTTTAAAAAACCTATCGAATAGGAAATATATGTGGTTCGAATCCAATTAATTTGTAATTCTCATGCAAATCAATTTATCTCGATTTCTCTACTTATTATATATTCATAGCTTTCAGTTATATTTTATAGAGAAAATATATTTATTACTTTTCATCAAATTTTTCTTGAAAAAAAAAGCATGAAGAAAAAAAATTCTATATGACATGATATATATACACAAGAGTTACCATCCAAAATACCAAAAGGTGATATTGTTTATATGATCATTATATTTAGTATGAAAAATTGTCTTACTTATAAACATTTTAAAAACTTTTTTGTATGAAGTAATCTTATTATTGGAATGTTTATCCTCTCTTATACATGGAATAATGGATTATCAACATCTTCATCGAATTATGCAACTCAATCCAATGATCAATCTAGCTATCAGAAGCTTATTGCATAGACCTTTGAGAAAATATTCAAAAATGGATCACAATTACATGGCAATAATACTTATCAGCAAAGTATTGTTACAAAAGAATCCCAACAACAAACTCAAATTCTAAACAATTTATCAATTGGTAATCTATTTGTTCGAAAAAATATCTCTTATATTTTAAAATGTAGATAGTCGATTCAATGGTTTATATTTCTCTTTGTGAATTAGCTGTCCAATGCTTACATTTTCTCACTAAAACATTATGAATTTATCATAATATTACAATGATTTATCTAATCAATATTATTTCCATACTGAATTTATATGAAAAATATAATCTATAGTCCATTTCAATTGTATTTAATATTATTATATAGTTATATAAAAAATAGATATATAATTAATATTTAAATAATAATTGTCTATTACATCTATAACAATGTGAAGATATTTTAATTTTAGGATAAACAACAATACAAATATTGATTATGAAGGTTAACTTTTACTATTTATGACAATAAATTTTACGTTTAATTTTCTTCTTACTATGTACCCTTTACTATTTGTTGAAATTTGGTTATTGAGGTGTGTTGCCAAATAATGATGAATATGATTCTGATTCATCTCTTGACTTACATGATATTGATCAATTGTCAAGCTTTATAGACAATACAGAGTCTAATTCATAGTCGAATTCTTCTGTAAATGAGAATCATATAACAAGTGGTAATCAGCAATATAAAGGTATTTGTTTTGGTATATGTGTTATAAATTAGTTTTAAATACAATACTAACTAACTCTTTTAAAATTTGACGAAACTAGATTATTTAGATTTTGATGACCTAATACATGAATGCAAATTTTGTGGGGCTGCTATGTGGTATAATGAGAGATTGAGTAAGAAAAGGCGTTCGGCAAATCCTGTATTCTCAATGTGTTGTATGAAAGGTAAAATAAAGTTACCGAAGCTCAAGATGCCTCCAAAGGAGTTGATCGATTTGTTAACAAGTAACAATGGAAAAAGTAGAAATTTTTGTGAGAATATAAGGGCATATAACATGCTGTTCTCATTTACCTCTCTTGGTGGTAAAATAGATCACTCTATCAATGTAGGTCATGGCCCAAAAAATTTCAGACTTCATGGGGAAAACTATCATCTAATGGGAAGTATGTTACCTCATAACGGACAAGAACCTAAGTTCTCAAAAATCTACATACATGATACATGTAGTGAAGTTATGAACAGACTAAAGCTTTTTGGTAATATTAGTATTATTTATTTTGCTTTATCTATTTCGTTTGAGTACTACTCATTGATTAAATTTATTCTTATTTATTATTATTAATCTATCTACAGCAAATACGGATCAAGAACAATTAGATGATGGTCGTAATAGTCTACAAACAGATATTGTTGAAACAATAAGCAAAATTTTGCACAAGGTAAATTCTCATGTCAAAGCTTTCTTTACTTACAAAGAGAGATTTAAGGATGAAGATACAGAAACACTTCACTTTGTAATCTTAACTGAACGGAGTAAAGATGGACGAATTTATAACACTCTGACCTCATCAGAAGTTGCAGCATTGGTCGTTGGTGATTTGTTATGGACATGGACAAAAGGGATATTGTTCTTGAAACAAAATCTAGAAAACTCCAAAGGATAAGTGAGTTGCATCCATCATATCTACCACTGCAATATCCTATAATATTTATTTACGAAGAAGATGGATGGCATTTAGACATCGAGAATAATTTCTCAGGCAGAGAAGAGAATAAGCATAATACTGTTAGTATGAGACAATGATTTGCTTATCGTATTCAAGATAGAAAGCATGAATCACCGCTTCTATTGAACGCAAGAAACCTATTTCAACAATTTTTGGTTGATGGATATATTGCAATAGAAGCTAACAATATGAAGTATATAAGAAAGAATCAGCCTAAACTTCGGTATGTGACATATGTGAGTGTCAAGGGCTCTACTAATGAAGGGGATTACGATTTGAAAGGATTTTATCCCATCATCTTTCACAGGCGGAGAACGATATATGAGGTAGAATTATATGGATGCAATGGATGTTTTCAAATATTTAGGTTTTCCTGATCTTTTTATTACTTTTACATGTAATCATAAATGGCCAGAAGTCATAAGATATCTAGCAAAAATGAGTTTGAGATCCGAAGACAGACTAGATATTTTGTGTAGAATTTTCAAAATGAAGCTTGATAGTCTTATCGATGGTTTTACTGGGAAAATGGTGTTTTTGGAAAGACTTCTGCTGGTACGTTTCATATAGTACCCGATGTTTGCTCATTAGTATGTTTTTGGTTTTGTGCCATAATAAGTATATAGTTTTGATGAGTTAATCATATATTATTTTATTTTATTTTTGGCAGCTATGTACACAATAGAGTTCCAAAAATGAGGACTACCACATGCTCATATTCTATTGTTTATGCATCAAGATTCTAAATATCCGGATTCCAAAGATATTGATGCTATAATCAGTGCAGAGATACCAGATAAAGAAAAAGAACCAGAATACTATGAGGTTGTAAAGGATATGATGATTCATGGTCCATGCGGTGCTGTCAATTTGGCTTCTCCTTGCATGAAAGATGGAAAGTGTTCGAAGTTTTACCCAAAAACTTTGAAGAAAGCACATCGGTTGATGCAGATGGATATCCTATTTACAGACGTCGTGATAATGGAAGATATGTGGTTAAGATCCATTAAATACTTATTTAAGTATATTAATAAATGACAAGACATAATAGCATTTGGATTAAGCAAATCTATACGTGTGGCACCACAATTTGCTGAAGTTACAAACGCAGGTGAAAATGATTGCAAATAACCAGTAGACGATGAAATCAAGTCATATTATGACTGTAGGTATGTCGTATTTATATAATTTTTATTCCAAATTCTTGATACCTAACTATTTTTAGTTTTTTTATGACAAATCATTATGTATAAACAATTGTTATTTAATATACAAGTATGTGTCAGCATGTGAGGCTGCGTGGAGGATACTAGCATTTCCTATACATTATAGGTCTATTCTTGTTGAGAAGCTTTCTTTTCATGAGAAGGATCAGCAAGTTGTTGTTTGGAAAGACGATGACCCTGTAGAAAGTCTTCTAAATAGGAAGTCAATAGATCAGTCAATGTTTTTGGCTTGGATGGAGTGTAATAAGATTGATGAAGTAGCTAGAAGTCTAATACATGTCGAGTTCCCGACAAAGTATGTATACAATAAAAAAAGAAAAGGTCTGGAATAGGAGGAAAAGGAATAAGTTTGCTATAGGACGGATCTACTATGTTCCTCCGTCTCTTCGAGAGTTATTCTACTTGAGAATACTTCTTAACATAGTGAGAGGTCCTACATGTTATGAAGATATAAGAACTTTTGATGGTGTTATATATGGTACTTTTAAAGAGGCATGTATTGCTAGAGGTTTATTGGATGATGATTCTGAATATATGGAAGCAATTGTTGGTGCAAGTCAATGGGTATCCGCATCTTCTTTGCATCAGGTTTTTGCACACATGTTAATTACTCACATCTTATCATCACCGGAAAATGTGTGGGAGAGTATTTAGCAATATCTTTCAAAAGATATTCAGCATAAAAAACAAAAATTATACTCTATGCAAGGTATGCTAAAACCATGTACATTTATAAAGTCATTACCAATTGTATACGATTTGTTTAAATCGCTATATGTATTGTTTATATTATCTTACTCATATTTAAAATTTATGATTATTTTTTTTACAGAACTTACACTGAATGAGAGTCAGTTTGGGAATTATACAGTAATTAAGTTGGACTGCATATTAAAAGATAGTGGGAGTTCTCTGTCAGTATTTGATTCAATGCCTCAAATAGATTCGAAATCAATTCTGCTTCAATTAATCATTTGTTGTTTAAAGAACGTAATTATAATTGTGAAGAATTGAAAAGGGAACATGATAGAGATGTACAGCAGTTGACTTTTGAGCAGAAAGATGAATATGATAATGTAGTTGATTCAATTATCAAAAATAGAGGTGGAGTTTTCTTCATTTACGGTTTTGGAGGAACTGGGAAAACATATTTATGGAAAGTGTTATCCTCAGCTATTCGGTATAAAGGTAAGGTTGTTCTCAATGTTGCTTCTAGCGGGCTAGTATCTTTGTTATTGGTCAGAGGAAGGACAACTCATCTCGATTTGGAATCCCTATAAATCCTGATGATTTTACTACTTGCTCTATGAAGAAAGGATGATTTGGCAACCTTAGTTAAAGAGTCATCTCTTATTATATGGGATGAAGCACCAATAATGAGTAAGCATTGCTTTGTCTCTAGATAGGAGTTTAATGGATATCATTGGGGTAAATGATAAACCATTTGCTGGTAAGGTAGTTGTTTTTGGTGGAGATTTTAGACAAGTATTACTAGTGATTGAAGGAGGTGGAAGAGCAGAGACTGTTTTAGCAACACTAAATTCTTCTTATCTATGGAAGCATTGTAAAGTTCTAAGATTGACAAAGAATATGAGGCTTTTAAAGAATTCTGATGTTAGTCACTCTGAAGCTAAGGAAAAAGAAGATTTTCCAAGGTGGATTTTGTCTGTTGGTGATGGTAATATAGGTGAACCTAATACAGGTGAAACAATGATTGACATTCCAGAAGACTTACTTATCACTGAATCATCAAATCCGATTGACACTATGTGCTCTGAAGTCTATGGAGATTTCATAGGACATTTAGATGATCCTAAATATTTTCAAGATAGGGCAATACTTTGTCCAATAAACAATGGTGTCAATGATATTAACAACTACATGTTATCACTTCTTGCAGGTAAGTTCATATACTAATGTTTTAGTATAACTAATTACCTGAAAACGTTAGATTACTTATTATCATTTTTTAAATCCATTTTTGTTGCAGGCGATCAAAGAATATATCTAAGTTTTGATAGCTTATGTCCAACAGATTTGTACTTAGTTGATACCATAGTGTTTACTCCAAACTTCCTAAACAAAATAAAGATATCTGGTTTGCGTAATCATTCTCTTCGTTTGAAGGTTGGTACCCCTGTTATGTTAATGAGAAATATTGATCCTAAATGTGGACTGTGTAACAGAACAAGACTCCAAATTACACAAAAGGAAAATCATATTTTGGAAGCAAAAATAATTACTGGTGGCAGGATTGGTGACAAGGTTTTGCTTAGCAGGATGGTAATAACTCCATCGGATACTAAATTGCCTTTTAGAATGCGTCGAAGACAATTTCCACTGTTTGTTGCTTTTGGAATGATTATAAATAAGATTCAAGGTCAGACTTTGAACAATGTTGGTTTGTATCTACCTAGGCCTGTGTTTTCACATAGACAGTTATACATAGCTATATCTAGGGTTACGTCTAGATGTGGGTTGAAGGTGCTCATCACGGATAAAGAAGGTAGACCGTTGACTAAGACATTGAGACAAGGTGTTTGTGGGCAACTTTTGGACCGAGTGCTTTAAACAGGCTGGTACAATTCTCAAATTTAGCACAACTTATCACCCTCAAACAGACGGACATACTGAAGTGGTGAATCGCTGTCTCGATCTTATTTGCGGTGTTTTGTCTCTCAAACACCTAAGAAGTGGTATTCATTCTTGGCATGGGCTGAGTATTCGTATAATACATCCTTTCAAACCTCTTTGAAGGCCACTCTATTTAAGATTGTTTACAGTCGAGAACCTCCTGCGTTATTGCCTTTTGAACATGGTTCAACTTCAAATTTTGAACTGGAATTTTCTCTCAAAACCAGAGATACTATGTTGTAGCTTCTTCACCATAATCTCCTTCACGCTCAAGCACAAATAAAGAATTATGCTGATTTGAAACGTCGCCATTTGGAGCTAGCTGTTGGTGCGTGGGTTTATTTGAAACTGCATCCTTATCGACAGCAGTCGGTGACTAGAAGGATTTGTTATAAGTTAGCTGCAAAGTACTATGGTCCATATCAGGTGATCGAACGTATTGGAGTAGTGGCTTATAAGCTGCGTTTACCTACAGATTCATGAATTCACCCTGTTTTCCACATCTCTCAGTTGCGTCCAGTCAAGGGGGATATTGGTTCGGTGATTATCTTCCAGAGGTATTGAATACTGGTGATGCTCATGTCTTTGAACATACTGAGATTCTGGACACACGTTACACACCTGATGATCACTTAGAAGCACTTATGCAGTGGAAACACACTCCCAGTCATGATGCTACATGGTTATTGATAAAGGATCTTACAGCTCAATTCCTACATGTCAAGCTTGGGGACAAGCTTGTTCTTCCAGAGGGGGGTATTGATAAACCCTTGAGAGTTTACGTGAGGTATAGGACTACTTAAGCATATTCAGAGTCTTTAGTTGGTAGAGCTTTCTTAACTCTGTTGGTTACTTGGTTAATTAGAATTGTATTGTGAATTGGTTCAATTGTTACGATAAGGAATTAATATGTCGGGTTGAACCAGTTTACTTTAAGTAATGTTGGTTTACTCTTTGCTTAGTCGATATATTGTATAGGTTTAGGATTAATTTTGGTTATCGAAAATCTGAATTGGTTTTAGGTGAGAGTCTGTGATCGGAGAAACCAGGCTTTGAAGGTTAAACCCGTGTAACTTGTATTTTCCGTTTGTTCAACGTGAAAGATTGTACCGTCGGTTTCAATTACAAGATTCTCCGGCGTGGTTCTATCAGACAGTTATGGAAAGCTCACAACCTTTTCTCATACACATTCTCATTGGATTTTTCTTTTAGTTCATAGTTAATCTAGCAGCAGTTGCATTCAAACATATGGTAGGTTAAGCTTTGAAAGAACATTACCCTCATGATAAATAATCTAAGAGCGAGTATTATTGCATCTCTTGAGCTGCCAAAGCCAACTGAAGATGAAAAGCTTACATTGGAGGGTATGAAACAAACATAATGAACATTAATAACACACTTATTGGATCACAGTTTGATTCTAACTCCAACACTTGTGTGTCTAATCATATGGAGATTCATAGTATATGCTCATTAATGCAAATTGGCTTCTGAAATCACTAACTACTTAGAACCTGAATAACTTTTTTTCCAGCCTCATCAAACTCCACGCATTGTTATTAGAAAGTAAAGTTCCGATATACCAGCTAAGGTTAGTTGATCCATTATCTGCCCGTAAGGCATGCTAACTACCATCTGAAGCAATCATAACAAATTTTGCAGGTTGCCAAAACAGAATTGTTACCTGAAGAGAAGTATCAGAATAAAGATTTTAATATTAAGTCCAAAGCTTGTTGCCTTCCCTATTTATGTAATACCATTCAAATATAAATTCATTAGCATAACTAAATCGAACAGTATAAAAATTCAACTGAAAACAAAGATGTTATCGTATGCTTATGAACATGCATCTAAGAAGCATAGCTGGTTTATGAAGTAACAAAATATTGACAACATTGTTTCAGAGACTCTCTGACATTGAACTTATAAAATGGGATAAGTGTTTACGCTTTTAGAAGCATTCCTATTGCTTAATGTTGAAACAAAATGTGCATGCATCACTAGTTCATAACCCACCCAAGAACTCTTTCAACATGCAAAGCTGGACATTACTCTCTACTGTCACCGCCACACGTTTCACAGACACTCGAGATTTGTATTTAGAAGAAAAAGGATATATGCAAATAAGCATAATCTTACAGCTATAGTAGCTAAGAACTTTTCTACAATTGTGAGATCGTTATGACACTTGATGTTGTAACCTTCTCTCTTAATAGAAAACTATTAGAGTTGGTTTAACAACTTCTTACTCTCTGTATAAATACTTAATCAGTTTTGTATTGTATGCTTATCCACATTAATGAAAAATTAATCTTTGTCTTTCACTTTGAGTAAAGCTCTTTCTCTCTCTAGTTCATTACTGTAATATGGTATCAGAGTGTAATCTTTCGCTCAATCTCTGATGATGAATTGATGAGTCTTTTTGCTCAAGATTTTTTGATTCTCTCTACCTTCAATTTCTCCAATTCTTTCTCGAATTGATTCAAGTTTCTCTCTGATTCTTGTTTGATATCGTCATCTTTCAAATTTCTCTCTCTCAAGACCGATAATGACGAATTCTTCTGGATTTTTGCCGAGGATGACTTTGCAACCTCAACAGCGACTTCAACGGAAGATTTGTATGAGAATCCTTATTACCTTCACAGTAATGATCATGCGGATTGATTTTGGTTTCTGATCGACTCACGGGAGGTGCTGACTTCCATTCTTGGCGAAGGTCAATTCGATTAGCTTTGAATGTTAGAAACAAACTAGGTTTTGTTAATGGAACCATAAGAAAGCCTCCTAATGATGATATTAACTCTGGATCATGGTCTCACTGCAAAGATATGGTAGAGACTTGGTTGCGTAACTCAGTTTCGAAGAATATAAGTGCTAGTCTTCTTTATATGTCTACAACATAAGATATTTGGAATAGTTTGATGAATCGTTTTAAGCAAGATGACTTAGCAAATATTTTTTTACATAGAACATAAGCTTTGTTTTGTAGTTCAAGGCTCTCGAGATATTAGTAGCTTTTATACTGAACTTGTGATGTTGTGGGAAACATATAAGAATTTTGTTGAACTTCCGATTTGCACTTGTGGAAAGTGTGAGTGTCCAGCAGGTTGCAATTGGAAGAAAATATTGGACAGAAGTAGAACCATGAAGTTTCTTATGGGTTTAAATGAATCATATGAGGCTACTAAGCGACAGGTTTTGATGATTAAACATTTACCAGACATTGAAGAAGTATTCAATATGGTATGTCAAGATGAAAGGCAACGAGTTCTTCACCCGGCTTCAAGTATTGAGAATGTTGTGTTCCAGGTTTCTAGTTCTGATCTTCAATAGATTGATGCCTATGTTCACAACAACAAGAAGTCTAAGTCTTGACCGGTTTGCACTCACTGTGGCATGACTGGACATGTTGTAACCAAGTGTTACAAACTTCATGGTTATCCACCAGGCCATCCAGGTCCAAAATCTCAAAATTATGCTGCACCTGCAAGTGATAATCAACGTGGTTATGCTCATAATGTTCAAAGCAAAAATGAGAATTTACAATGGAAACCAAATCCTCAATATAGTAAAGGAACACAGTTGCAAATGTTGTTACTGATGTTGTTCACAATTCTCCACCACTTAATCCACTGCAGGAAATAACAAACTGGACTTAAGTGTTTTCACCACATAACAAGTGCAGCATCTCATAAATCAATTGAGTTATCATGTTCAATTCACCGATTCCTCCACTCATAATTCTGCCAAATCAATAATTAATCATGGTTTAATGGCCAACAAATCCTCAACAGGTTTTATATCTTTCATTTCTTCTAATCATCGTTTTGAAAATAATACACTCACATATTACCATTATTGTCTTTCCTCTCTTCAAAATACTATCCCGCGTGATGCTTGGATAATTGACAGTGGCACCACAAGCCATGTCTGTTCAGATCTCTCGTTGTTTTCTGAATTTAAACCAGTAGATAATCTTACTGTTTCACTTCCTACTGGTGCTAGAATCCTTATCATTCACATTGGCATTGTGCATTTGTCTGATTCTTTGACACTTTATGATGTTTTGCATATTCCAGATTTTCATTTTACCTTGATTAATGTAAGTTCTTTAGTTCTCACTAGTAATNTTCACTTCCTACTGGTGCTAGAATCCTTATCATTCACATTGGCATTGTGCATTTGTCTGATTCTTTGACACTTTATGATGTTCTGCATATTCCAGATTTTCATTTTACCTTGATTAATGTAAGTTCTTTAGTTCTCACTAGTAATTGTTCCGCTCACTTTATCCTGATGGTTATGTGTTACAAGACCTTTCACAGGCCTTGATGATTGGGAAGTATAATCTTTACCACAATCTCTATGTCTTCACATCTCAAGCCTTATCAGCTCCTGATTCTTCTTTGAATGTATGTGCTTCTCTTGTTGCTGATGGGGATCTTTGGCATAGACGCCTGGGCCATCCTTCAATAGCAAGACTGCAGTCTATGTCTTCTAAACTTGCTGCTTGTAAATCTTTGTCTTGTTCTTCTTATTGTCATGTTTGTCCTCTTGCTAAAGAGAAATAGTTACCTTTTATTTCCCATAATAACATGGCTGCTAATGCTTTTGATTTGATTCATATTGACATTTGGGTCCTTTTGTTCATGAAACTATTGAAGGTTACAAGTATTTTGTCACTCTGGTTGATGATTGCACTAGGTTGACATGGATTTAGTTGTTAAAGAATAAAAGTGCTATTAAAACTGTTTTTCCAGCTTTTCTTAAGCATGTCGAAACTCAGTATTCCTCGCTCTCATGAACTGGACTTTTCTAATTTAATCAGTGAAAAAGGTATGTAGCATTATCACTCTTGTGTTGACACTCCACAACAAAAGTCTGTTGTGGAGAGAATACACCAGCATCTTCTTAATGATGCTAGAGCATTGTTCATTCAATCTAATGTTCCTTTATCTTTTTGGGGTGATTGTGTTCAAACTGTAGCTTTTTTAATCAATAGGATTCCTTCTGTGCTTTTAAATGACAAGTCTCCTTATGAGCTTTTACTTCACAAAGTTCCTAATTATAAATCTTTGCGTGCGTTTGGTTCTTTGTCTTACGTTTCTACTTTGCCAAAATCAAGGAACAAGTTTTCTGCTAGAGTTGTTCCTTGTGTTTTCTTAGGATATCCGGTTGGTTATAAAGGTTATAAGGTTTTAGATTTGGAATCAAATAGAATCTCGATTTCTAGAAATGTTGTTTTTCATGAAAATGTGTTTCCTTTCAAGGATTATCCTTCTAGTTCAGCTGATTTGTTTCCTGAATCTATTTTGCCTTTACCTACCCCTAATATTTCCATTGATAATGCTTCTTCATCTTATCACATTGATCACTTTGTTTTGCTTCCATCTACATTGCATAATATGCATCATCTTCATCTCATCCTATATCTTTGACTAGCACCACATCTTTAACACCATCTGTTAATGTTCCAAATGTTTTAAACTCAGAAAACGATAGGAGATCACGACGACAATCTAAGGTGCCCTCTTACTTATCCATGTATCATTGCTACTTAACACAAAAGGTACCATAAGCCACTTCTTTCTCTGTCTTATATCCTATATCTTCTTACCTCTCTTATGATAAACTCTCTCCCTCTTATCAATCATATATCTTTTCAATCTCTTCTGATATAATACCGAGAAATTTTTCTGAGGCCATTAAATCAGATAAATGGAACAAAGCAATGAATTCTGAGTTTGATGCTCTCATAGATCAAGGTTCTTTCATTATTGAATCTCTTCCACCCAGTAAACAAGCAGTAGGATGCAAATTGGTGTATACCATTAAATACAATCCAGAGGGATTAATTGAAAGATATAGAGCACGACTAGTTTCCAAGGGCTTTACACAACAAGAAGGTGTGGACTTTATTAATACATTCTCTCCCGTGGCAAAACTCACTTCTGTCAAAATGTTACTTGCTCTTGCAGCTCGTTATGGTTGGAGTCTCTCTCAAATGGATGTTTCCAACGCATTTCTTCACGGAGATTTAGGGAAGAAATATGCATGACTATTCCTCTTGGTTACACTCCACTTGACGGTACAATTCTTCCTGAAAATCCAGTTTTTAGACTTCACAAATCATTATGGACTCAAGCAAGCCTTTTGTCAATGGTATCATCGACTCTCCTATGTTCTTATTGACTATGGATTTACACAAGCTGAAGTGGATCATACTCTATTTGTCAAAGAACATAATGGTTCTTTTCTTGCAGTTTTGGTTTATGTTGATGACATAGCTATTGCTAGCAATAGTGATGAAGCAGTTTCAGATTTGAAGAAAACACTTCAAGTTGCTTTTAAGATCAAGGATCTCGGACCTCTCAGGTATTTATTAGGCTTGGAGATTGCCCGATCAACTGCTGGAATAGCTATTTGTCAAAGAAAATACACATTAGACATACTGAAAGAGACATGACTTCTTGTCTGCAAACCAAGCACCGTACCAATGGATCCAAAAGTTAATCTTTATTCAGAATCTGGTACTTCTTTGTCTAATCCAACACCATATCGTGCTTTGATAGGAAAGTTGTTATATTTAACCATAACTCATCCCGATATAACCTTTGATGTTCATAAGCTCAGTCAGTTTTTGCAGAAACCTACAGATTTACATCTCACTGCAGCTCACAAAGTGGTTAAATACTTGAAATCTAATCCAGACCAAGGTATCTTCTATTCCGCAACAACATAGGTTTGTTTGAATACTTTTGCAGATTCATATTGGGCTGCTTGTATTTACACAAGAAAGTCAATTTCTGGTTATTGTGTTTACCTTGGCACCACCTTAATCTCTTGGAAGCGAAGAAACAAGGTGTTGCAAGCAGAAGCAGCATAGAGGCTGAATATAGAGCAATGGCAGATGCAACTCGTGAACTCCTCTGGCATGATCAGTTACTTCGAGACTTACATATTACATAGTCTGCTCCTGCAAAGCTATTTGGTGACAATAAATATGCATTACACATAGCATATAATCCTGTTTTTAATGAGCATACGAAGCACATTGAAGTCGACTGTCACATCGTTCGAAATCAACTAAAGAAAGGATTCCTCAATACATTACACATTGGTTTACATAGTCAACATGCAGATCACCTCTTGGCTTGACACAATTTCATTTTCTGTTGTCCAAATGTCTTTATCAAGTCTTTATCAGCTTAAACCACCTGATTAAGACTTGAGGGAGCATATTAGAGTAATTACTTAGTTGGTTATTTCATGGTTAAAGCTGGTTAAGTTGGTTTAACGACTTCTTACTCTCTGTGTAAATACTTAATCAGTTTTGTACTGTACGCTTACCCAGATTAATGAGAAATTAATCTTTCTTTTTGAAGTTCGTTACTGTCATAAAAACGTACCTGCTTCCCATATATTCAGGAAACTAGTCTGTTCAAAGCCAAATGTATATGAAGGATTAATGCAAGAGAAGCCAGAGAAAACACATTGCCCAAAAAAAGTAAAACGAGTTGAAGCATGACCACTATGAAGAGTCTTCTCTATATGGCTCTACATCTCTAGTTCTGCGAAAATACAAGAGGATTACTGTTACTTTGTTATTAGCAAGTCAAGAGGCCGACCCGATTCTCTAAGTAAAATGGATAAACTTACAACAAGCAATCTTGCGGTTATCATTGGCAAAGACCTTCACTAAAATAAGTCAGTATACAACAATAGTGCAGCAAACACATTAAAAACAACTCTCAATTGTATTTGTACTTAGCCAATGGCTAATCTTTTTCCACACAAGCTCTTAGCACGAAATATATACCACAAAAACCAAATGCAGAAGAAAAATAATGGAAACTACAGTATAGGTCAAGATTTCCACAATCTTAATTCTCCCTTTCCATAGAAAAGAACTTCTCAATATATAATCTCATTCATACACTAAGTAGTTACTAACCTTGCGGTTCCTATCATCCAAAGGCTGAACTTCAATAGCAAGATATAAATCAACATCATCAGTGGTGACAAGATTATTAGGCTGTTTTGCTCCTGCATTAGAAGAGAAATAAAGTTGTATGAAACAAAAGGCAAAGAGAAAGTATTCTTGACACAAACCTTTCAGATCCTTTATTCGATCTAATTAACCGGGTTAGATTTTGGTGTCTTTCTTCCTTCACTTGTTTCTCTTTGTTCATATTGCTTTGTGTCAAAGTATCAAAATTTGGTTTGCAGGATTACACTGAGAGCTTGGCGATGCAATATCCGGTATGTGCAAGTCTATTTGATTGACTCCATGTATTCAGTGTTGTGCCAAGGTATATGGAGGCCTAGGGCAGTATTTAAAAAAAAACTATGGAAACATAGCAATTTATATTGTATATAATAGATATTTTATTATACTGCATATTAATACATAGTTTTTAGTATACTAAGAATTTTGAATGATACATATTTCGATATTAAAAAAATCAAAGTGTTTTGAATCCTAAAATATAACCATTTAACATATTTACAAACGTAAGAAAATTAAGATAGAATCAATAATTGTAAGAATAAATTAACAAAAATGTGGCTTTAACCCTTTTACAAAATAAAGATATGTGGCCTTAACTTTTTAAAAATATATTAGGGGCTTAGGGCAATTGCCCAATTTAATTCAAAGTAGGCACGGTCCTGCATGTATTCTCCGTTGTAATTTGATATTAATGTTTCATTTTGTATGGCTCTCTGCAAAGAGAATCTTTCAGCTAATAGTCTAGTGTCAGCTAATAAACCTGAAGCAAGAGGAAGTGCTCGTAGAACCATGAGTGGATCTTCTCATGATCAATCTGATGAAGAAGATGCCGAGACAGAAGCTGGCCAATTTGAAATGACCAATGATCCCAAGGATCTCAAACGTATTAGAAGGTTTGTTTAATACTTTCAAACATTGAGAAAGAGAGACATAGAAGGTGATCTCACTAGGATTTTTACTTTTTTTGTTCTTTTTGTGATGTGAACTACTCAGGATGTTCTCAAACAGGGAATCAGCAAGACGATCCAGGAGAAGGAAGCAAGAGTACTTAACAGAACTTGAGTCTCAGGTAAGGATTAATAAAATAGCTTTTTGGTAGTTTTCTTGAAGGTTGACTCTTTGAAAGGAGAGAACTCAACATTTTATAAGCAGCTCATAGATGCAACACAACAGTTTCGTAGCGCTGGAACAAATAACAAACTTACCCCAACAGAACAGATTCAACAAATGGTCTCACGATGTCCAGATAAACGATCTGAACATTCATAGTGGATGAAAATCTTAAAGAGTCGACACAGTAAATAAGAAAATAGTAAGGAAATATAAATGAGCATATATATTCCTTTCATGTAATAAGAGCATCTTCATCGCTAGATATTTATTTTGGGGTTCTTAACTGTTAAAATATTATTATTTTTATAATAATTGACTTTTATTTAAATTTTTTTAAAAAATGCTTCAATGAAACAAAGACATGTGTATGTGATAGTTTTTATCTAAGAAACTCAGTCTCTTATTTCCCTTCTTTAAGAATCCATCACCTTTTCTCTCATTTACTTTTCTAATTTTTTCCATTTTTTAATGTTAAAAAACTTAGTAAAAACCTCTCATTGGAGATGGTCTAAGGCAAAGTATACTTGTGAGTAGATTAATGACCCTTGCAAAATTAACAATATCACCAGGAAATGCATCTACATGCATCAAATGTTTTCATTTAGATATATATGGTCAATAATAAGGCATAAACTCCAATGAAATTAATGTTTACTAGATTGAAGCGTTTCCCTTTTTTCTGGTTGAGTTGCATCTTTTCCTGTATAACTTTTATATTTTGTCAGGTTTTTCTGTGTTTGCTATAAAGAGAGGAAGCTGTAAGAGCGAGTCCACTGAAGTTACCCAAAAGAGAAAAAAGAAATAGATTTACTTACAAGAGTTTCGTTTGATAGAGTTGAGGATCAGAACTCATTGCCTGGTCTGCAAAAGCAGACAAGAGCGCCACTTGGTCTCCCTTAGCCGATGCTAGAAACATCTTGGCAAGAGCTTGTTTCAAGGGGTGGGAGAGTTTCTTTGTAAGCCCAAAATCAAGCAGAATAGGACGATGTGGAGGTTCCTTACTAACAAGAAAATTTCCTGCAAAAGATAAGAGTAGAGGTAATTATATTAATTGGTTAGAGAAAACAAATGGATTATTATGTAATTTTGATACAGTTTGAGGCGAATCTATGAATCCAGAGAAATGAAGGGCTTGCTAAATACATCTCAGCATACAACACTTTGGAATCTCCAAATGTATGGACAACATCTAAGTCGTGTGTATCCACAATAAACCATGATGGAATGCTTATCTAAATATGCAGCTATAAACAACAAAAGTTAAATAGTTATGCCAGTCTCACTATAGAAAAAGAAACACAAGCCTTGAAAGTAAATCAGACTAAATATATATATATATATAACCAAATACAATCAAAGTATGCAAATATTCTTACAAGACAAGAGAATCTAAGTACTCCAGATTCCCCAATTCCATACAATAAATCTCAAAAACCCACCTATACCCAAAAATTCCAATCCCCTGCGTGATCCCACTACAGGAAGACTGATAATCCCAGAATGTCACAAAACTGGAGACTTTTCAGTTTTCAAGTATATGGATAGTATCCATATGGATAACTAACAGAATGACCTCTGTAGTGAAGATTCTGTTGAGTATGATTCATCAGATCTCCAGAATCTGTAGGCTTAGGCTTGGGCACGCGCTTGCTGCTCTGTTCTTGGACTGCCCCAAAGACTATCTCATTAGTTTTCTCACTGTCCTGCTCATAATAAGTATGTGGGATCGACGAGTAATGTCTTCTATGCTGTTGCTGATGCTTCTTGTGCTGCTTTTGCTGCTGCTGCTGATTGGGAAATTCAGCGTCCCAGCTACTGTAGAATGCACGGCTCTGACGCAGCTGCTGCATTTTCTCGGCGTCTTGGGACATAAAAGCATACGTTTTTCTTGGAGTTGGGTTCCTGGGCTCAACGGGTGGAGGTTCATCTTCATCTCGAATCACAAAGCTCTCTTGAATCGGCCAAGGAGGTGTTGTACTATATGCAGCAGACTGCTTAATAGTCCCCGGGTACTGTTGATAGCTGGCTGCTGTCTGCTTTTTTCTGAGGACTTCCATAACGGAATCCCAAGCATTTGAAACGAGTTTTCCCAACGATACAACAAAGCTTTCCTCTTGCTTCTCTTGCTGCTCATCTGTTGGAATCAGAGACGGTCTAGATGGTTTCATAGGCTTTTGATCAGGATCCGCTTCATACATTTCTTGATCCTGTGTAAGAAATGTTTGAATAGTCTTAAAACCTGAATAATAAGACAGTAGCATTTGAATGTCGTAATGAAGATTTAAATTACTCACGTTATGAGAAGACACTATCGAACCAACTCTTCTTTGCAACAGAGCGACCATATAACCAAAGAAACCTGCAGCAACAAGAACTGCAATCCCTGCAATACATGGAATTCAGTTCAAAGAATAAAAAACAACAAACAAAAAGAGTGTTTGGTAGTTTTGCAAGTTTACCAAGAGGAAACCCGCTTCCATACTGATAAGCACAGTCGTCGAAATGGAGTTGAATCTCTCTGATGGCTTTGTTTCCTCGGTCAATAACGAGCAGGGAACAACTACTTCCAACATAAACAATATCAAAATCATTGGAAAACTTTGCATCTTCGCTTGGTCCATCCACATGCCCTCCATTTCGAACTGTTTTGCCCCCAGCGATTGTTGTAACTCCTACAGTAAAGGAAGTCTAAGAACTCAGTCTAAAATACAAATGAGTTTATAACCAAACTCCGGTAAACTCTTCCATGGATGCTATTATGATCAAGCCATTACCTCCTTCACTTATCTTCCGGATAGCATTATTCACAGTGTCAGCCACATATATGTTCCCTCTGTCATCAACCGTAAGCCCTTTAGGATGGTTCAGTTTCGCATCACGTAATCTCCCATCCACATGACCCGGATTTCCTTCAGGAGAGCCAGTAATTAGTCTTGGCCTACTATCTGAAAGTGTTCCCAACAGTTATCATATCAGCAAAAATCAGACAAAGTACATGTCAAAAACAAGAATTCTAGTCAGACTTCATATTCTTACAATGCAGCTTTAACGCAAAAAGAAGTTAAGTATTAATCTTCACTTTTAGATGACATAATTGATATACAAACCAGTATAAGCTGCAGGCAAGTAAACAAATGTTTGTCTTCTAGACCAATTGATAGAAACAATTTTCTTTTAGATCTCATCTTTGAAAAAGTCAGATTCAGCGAACAAAAGTATAAAAAAGTACTAAAAAACTATACCCGTAGACTGATATCATCCCCGACAAAATCGCTCCAGAAACGACAAAGATACAGCAAATCTCCATAAAATAGTAATATAGTTCAGACTCGAATTTTCAATTTGAGTACCAAAATAATTCCATCAGTTTTTCCATTTGCAGCATTCTTGCACAGTCCATGTGCATTCAGTTTTAGGTGATGTCAAAGACATACGTAGTAATCAAAATCATTGAGAATCTTAAGCAATTTTACAATGACCCAGAAAGTGATAATAAAGAATGAAAATGATGTGACTGAAAATTTGAACTTACATAGTGAAAGAGAAGATGAGATCTTGTAGATGTTACTGTTCTCGGAATCGAGAATAAGTAGCTCGCCGTTGGGTAAAACCTCAATTGAATAGGGTTCGATACCGAGTTTGCTTCCGTCGAATACTGTCTCTACTGAATACCCATTTTCGAACTTCACCATCGATCTTGTTGCAATTGCTGATTATAAACAGAAAACTCAGATTGTTAAGAACTCTTAACCTTGAAACCGAATATATGATCGGAAGAGAAAGCGGAAAAAAAGAGAGGAATAAACTCCAAACTTGTTTTGGTGGTGGTTTTGAGTGACCATATCCATTTCATTAAAGAAGAGCCATGGCTTGAGATCAACCCACTAACAATCTCTGCAAGAAAACATAAGATTTGAAACAATTAATCACTGAATTGAAGAGAAGAGAGGGTCAAATGTGATTACTTACTTGCTGGTGAATTAGCTGAAGGAGCTGAAGCTACGAACCCAGAGAGAAGCAGAATGAGAGTACTCAAAACCAGAAAATCTTTACCCATTGATTCGATTCAAAGAGTGACAAGTTTTAAACTGGAGAAGATGAAGAAGAAGAAGCGGCAGAGGAAAGAACTAAAAAACCCTAGCTCAGACACAGAAGTATCTAGGGAAAAACAAAAGTTAGCAGAAGAAGAAATGGCGGACAATGCGAAGATTTAAAATTAAGGTTTCTCGATCAAAGAGAGAATTAAAAAAAAAAAAAAAAAAA
>OVAX01001181.1:0-43144 GCA_900406405.1 Lepidium africanum
ACGACGGTGTTTCCGACGGATGTTTTCCGACAACAACGATGCGTCGGTTAATTCGTCGGTTGATTTCTGATAATTACCGACGGAATTTTCTTCTGTTGGTATTCCGTCAGAAATTTCCGACGGAAAGTGACGGCTAATCCGTCGGAAATTTCCGACGGAATACCGACGAAAGAAAAATTTCCGACGGATTCCGACGGAATTTGTTTTTCCGACCACGTCGAACCGACGGTTTGTTTCCCGTTACTAAGCCGTCGGTAAAGGCTGTTTCCGACAGCATACCGACGGTATTGGCCGTCATAAATAAGCCTGTTTTCTTGTAGTGTAAATCAACCAAAAGTATCAACTCGCCTTCCGCCTAAAGGAGACGATGCGGCCATTGATGAAATCCGGGGATAAGAGATGCCGGGATGAGGAATTTTGGCGCGCGGTGGGAAAAAAGATGAGTGAAGATCTACGGCTATTTTCTGCACATGACGTAATTTTTGTTTCTTCATGTTTTTAGTTATACTTGATTATTTTTTTCATGTTTTTGATAATATTTTTTTAGGAGAAATTTATTGGAGGGTGGATTTTAATGAATTTAGAAATCCATAAGGATTTCTAAATTTATATTGAATTTTTTAGATTTTAAAATCAAATAAAGTCAATTTAAAAATCAATTGACTAAATTTTAAAAAATTAAACAATGCTTGAATAATACATGATTTATATGTAGATATCAAAATCAATGCTTAAATCACACATTATTTAAATATAGATTTTAAAATCATTAATTAAATAACACATAATTTTATAAAGATTTCTAAATCCATCAAAATCCATTAAATTCCACAATCCAATAAACCTTACTAATAATTGAGTCTGCCCTTCGATTCCAAGGGTAATATATTGTACGGTTTCAATAAACTAGAGGAAACTATCTGTGACGAAAAGTCTCCTTGTTGTGGCATAGTCACACTTTATGCTAAGTTGGGGCTTCATTGTTACAATTTTCTCCAGGTTCGTTTTATATCTAATTATATATATGTCACTTCTTCTTTCTTTATTTTAATTTTTCTGTTATTTTATCTCATATGAATTTGTCTGCTTGCTTGACGTGTACGTCAATTAGGGTGAAAACTATCAGCTCTGTTGCGTTAAGAAATACAATACCGCAAAGATCTTTGCTGCTGTTTCTTACTTCATAACTATGGGTGCAATGGATCCAGCTACCTCTTTGCTTCAAACTGTTCAGACTAAAGTTAATGAAGTTTCTCGTGGTATATAATGGCTTGGTATAATACCCAAAATCTGACTCGAACTCAACCCAAAATACCCGAAACCGAACCAAACCGAAATTTACAAAATATTCAAACGGATTTTGGATCATAAGAATACGGGTACCTGAATCCGAACGGATAACCAAAATACCCAAAATATATAATATATTTAGAAATAATTATTTATATATATACATTTAATTACACAAAATATTCTAAATTATAACTATAAATCTATATATGTATTCATTCCAAAATCAAACTAACCAAAAAATACTTAAATAATAATAATTTTTTAATATTAAATTATGGTTTTTTAAAACTTGTTTTAAGCTTTTTTAAAAAATATATTTCTATAAAAAAATTAATTAAAAAATGCGGATATTCGAATCCGAATTGAACCCGACTCAAAATAGAACATTTTATAAGAACCGAACCCGACCCGAACCCAAAATTAAATACCCGAACCCGCAAAAATATCCGAACGAATCGGTAAATCCGAAATACCCGAAACCCGAAAGATCCGGTCAGATACGGGTACCCAACGCCCAGACCTTTAGAAGTGGGTTTCAATAATGCTAAAATTCCAGGTGACTTATGGTTTTATATATTGTTTCTTTAATGTATACAAGTCATCCACTTGCTGATCTAATCTTGTGTAGCTGAAAACAAGATACTACCCAAGGACAATAAATTCTCCTTCAATGAAGACATGTTGGAGTGGCCGACAGAGAATCCTTTTAAAAATAGAAAGCGATATTACATGGTAAGGTTAAAGCCAAACTGAGCTTTGCTTTGCTCATGATCTCAACAAAATAATGTATTGTTTTGCTTTTGCAGGTGAAGAATTCAGAGCTTCAAGACAATAAATGGATTCGTCTATATTTGGAACTTGCTGTTGCCACAGCTCAAAAGCCTATTAATTATCCAAAACTCTCCAATTTGAAGATTGTGAAAGTAACTATAGAAGATAGTAGCCAAGATCAAAATGAGAGACTCAATGCCAAAAATGTATTCATAAGTTACCGGGACAATTTCAAGGCTAGGGTTGGTAAGGATTCTTCTAGTTAGAAGAAAATACAATGAGCAAACGGGACACTTCAATGTTGTGGGTGACGACAAGAGTTCAGAATTTATAGCAAAAAAGTGGAGAAATCATACTGCAAAACGCTTTTATAGCCGCCGTTTAGGCATGCTTAATCCATGGCGGTTATCTAGTCCTAGGTGCCGCAAGGCATACAAAACCAGAAAATGTTGATCAACTAGTATAACTTAAGTTATACAATTAATCTTTTTGTCTAGACTTTTTTTTGTTGTTGTCACAATCTATTGACTTGGTTAAGTTTATAGTTGTTTCTGAAACGTGGTGAACGACTTGGAACAGTCTCATCTTTTTAAGTGACTTCAAGCAATCTTATCATTATATGGTCTATCATTGTTGCATTAAACATTTAAAGCTCTCGACATTAAACAGGAGATAATAATAAGTCAATAAATCTGTCTTATACCCTGTGAAAATCACGATTTCTCGGAACTGTTTTACGACTTTACACACTTGAAATGAGAGTGATGAACAAGACGATTAGATTGGAGATATACCTATAAAGACAATTTTGAAACTATCATTTAAAGTTAAACCAGTGATTTGATAGCATATAGATTATGTCTTAATATTCTCTATACAAAGACACACCATATTCAACTTTGCTCAGATTGGATCTCTCTGCCGTTAACAAGTTCCAGTGACTAGAAAGATCTCCCGCAATTCCAAAACTCCACGTGTACAACCTTGAAAAGTACATATAGTTGTTTATGCTGCTTAACGGTCGATGAAGGACTTATTCATCAAGTCGACGGCATTGTCCATGAACTGCATTTTCAAGAACAGAGAGGATCAATTGTTAAAGTACAACCAAAATGATAGAAAACAGAAATATAACTACAAGTGCTTCGTTAATCAATGCGTTCATAATTTGTGTTGAACACCTTCATTATTGAGTATGGTAAAGGTTTTATCTGTTTCTCACTCGTCTGACCATAAGTTCTGAAATGAACAGTCTGTATCAATATAACCATCTGCGGCACCCAATTGGAATTCGAGTTTCTCATTTAGAACCAGATGGCTAGACCAGAAACATTTTCAGGCTTTGATGCTCACTTGTTTACCCACATAATTACTTTAGGCGTTGTCGTAAGTAAGCAGCTTACACAAAAAGAAGATGACCATCTATGATCTTAGTATACAATGAAATACAGGATACAGTAACCTAATCCCCTCTTAGAATAACTTCACATAATAGACTAGGCACTAGCCTCAGGCAAAAGAGATGAAGAGTTCAAATAATTGCCTCAAACAAATACAGAGAATTAAACAGGATCATCCAAGGTTTTGGCTCATATTAACAGAGAATCATGTACAAGTTCATAATTCTGTTTCGCACAGAAAGCAAAAAGTTTGTTGGTTTTCTTACCTTCCCAAGTAGTTTCAGCTCTTTTCCTATTGGTTCCAAGAATTTAAGATCAACTTCAACTGGCCACACCTAATTAAATACACCAAATACAAAACTGTCAACAAACAAAACAACTTACACATGAGTGGTACAAACTAATGGGAATATAAGAGAACGCAGTCAAACATTAGATTTGACAAGCTAGAGCCTAGAACTGGACACCTAACAAGGAAGAAGCAGATAACAGAAGATGATACACAGAAACATTTTCCTCTATGAATCTTAAGTCAATATGGATACTAACACTTCTATTACACATCTGGTATGAACATACTTAATGCTTTCTACTACTCAACAGCATCCAAACTTTCAAACCTTTTTAGGTATTTCTTATGAAGTGTACCTTAACACCAAGCAGCCGAAGAGGAGTGACTTGACCAGGAACGACACATTCAGGTCCCGCAGATTCAAGTACAGCATCCATCGCAAGCCCACCTCCCACCGGATTTGGATGCTGCAGATATTACACGCAGCTCAGAATTATAAACAGAGCCAAATTTATTACAATTTGTAAAATCGCAAAAAAAACCACAAAAACCTTCATGACGGAAATGGCGTAATCGGTTTCTGGGCTATGAGATATAGACAAAATCGGAGAGCGACTGATCTTAGGCACTGGTTTTACCGACGAAACTCGCCATGGTGCATCCTCAGCAAGCGTCGCTCCTCCTTTCTTCGCCATTCAACCCTTAAGATTTCGTTTGAAAATCACTGAAGCAGAATTCGAAATTGGGAGCCTTTAAATTTGTTTATGGATAGCAAGATTTATCTAATTGCAAAGTCGAAAACTTTGTGGTCAGCTTTAGGATTGTCTTCGTGTGCTTATTAAAGAATTGAGAGATTCATAGGTCTCTCCATCACAATTTTATAGATTTACCCCTCATTAAGTATTTAATTATGCAATAGCCACTCTCAATATTGGGCTTGAAACTCGGCCCATTTAACTGACGAGACCAATATCCACAACACAAAGACTTCTTCAGTGACCATTTCCTTTGTTTGGCAAAGCATACAAAGAGAAAACTTAGCTTATTGATTTTTCTTATCACACTCTCATTTACAATTGTTTTTTTTTTTACTTACAATCTCTCTGTTTCATCAATTTAAGGTTACAATCAAACCATACTCACACACTGTGTGTTGAGAAAATCCGATCTATCGGATAAAGTTTACCATAACAACTTAATCTACATAGATTTGTTGCATCATAAAGTGACAAACTGACAATCTTACAGTCATACTCTTGCTATGAGTCTGCAGGTTAGCTGATGGTCCTGACATCTTAAAGATTTTCATTCCCAACCCATCAAAGTATTCCACACTTGTTCCTCTATTTTGCATCTTGGGATTGGTAAGCTGTCTTCTTCATTGATCAACACTTTGTACACCTCCCATTCTCGGTCTCCTGTTGCGTGTCTTCCAATTTCAGCCTATTAAAGACATCAAATTCGTGGATATGTAGATGACATAAAAATTATGTCTGTTTGAATGGTGTGATTGGATTAGTTATATATATACCGAGAAGATGCAGGTATTGATCTTCTTGAGGGCAAGTGCTATGTCGTGGAAGACTTGTGGCCGTCCCTTTCCCGATAACTCGACAGGGTTTGTGACTAGAAGTTCAGTATCTGGACCTCGGTTCATTATTACCACTCTCAGAGGTTGTTGTAGCTCTGCTCTTAACCGAGAAATCAATGCATTTAGTTTGCTTGAGTCAAGGATTTTCCGACCATCAGATTGCACAATGAACAAGTCCATCTCACAGTTCTTTCCTCTTTTGATTGTAAAACGCCCATATGAGATCTGATCATTTAAATAAGATTCCAAAGATCGAGTCCCATGCGAATAGTAGTTGCAGGAAGTAAGCATATGAATAGAGAGTCAGAAAAACCATCAAACCTGAATGTTGAAATCCTTGAAGGTTCTCATAATATCATAAAGAAGGCCTTTGTGATCTTGACAAGTGATTTGAATGAGGGTGTGAGCTGAACTTAGTGAGTTGTCGACTATGATAGACACACTGCTTGAAGTGTGTAATCTACTTGGCTGTTGTCCAGACACACCCGAGGAAAATAATGTTTCTGCAGCCGATGAGGAAGCCTGCGAGCAAGCTGTGACTTCTGAGCCAACAAGTTCAATGTCATAGCTAATCATCGAATCTCCTATGGCATCTCGCAGGTACCCGTACACTTCATCCCGCCTCTTCTCGGTACCTAAAAGCTCTCTGACAAGAACAAAAATAGAACACACCTTAATCAACATTCTGGAAACAAACATCCAAACTCTATCTAACTAATACCTTGTGTCTGTGACAAAGAACAAGTCCATCACTTTTCCATCAGGAGTAGTCGATATCTTCACTTTCTCAATGTTAATCTCAAGCTTGTAAAGAACCTCTGTGACATCTGCCAATACAGAAACAGTCAGCTACTTGAAATTCAGAAAATCAGGAAACCAATAAATACTAACTAACCATATAGAAGCCCTGTGCGGTCAGAACAAGCTAGCTTCAGTAGGAAAAGATCAGGAAGCTTTGGAGGCAGTGACTCAGAGTCAGAAAGGTAAAATCTTGAGATACCAAAAGCCCAAGAAAAAGAAGGGCTTGCCTCTACAAGTCTCATCTTCAACAAATTCCATCTCGTGTTTGGTTTCCCAATCACCCAAAAGACCAAGTAACACCATTTTCCGTCAGTAGTCACATCTTCACAGAGGAATTACATCAAACACAAACCAAACCAAACCAAATATCAGAAAGGAAAATTTTAATTAAACATTCAAAAACTACACAAACTAGACAACCCATGGAATTTACCTCCTCTGACAATGTTGAGGCCGAAGAAGAGGAGGATACGACAAAGATCACAACCCAGACCTGTTTTGTCTGGACAATTGATGGTTATGACACTGGGTTCGCCTTCTTTCTCAGATTGACTGATTATCACAACGTCATCAGACAAAATACCCATCTTCGACCTTCTTCTTATCCTTAGACTTTTCGAATTCTTGCGCTTATCTGCTACTTTTATTGCAGATGAGAGAGAGATAGAGAAATCAAAGACTAAAAGGTGTAGACTTTTAAGTTGTTCGTCGTGTTATTTGTCTTTTTGAACCCATAGGTTTGAGTGCTCCAACGCTTTGAGCTCTCTGATTGTGATTCTTCCACAAACTAACTTTTTAATCTCTCTTTGGTATTTGATTTATTCTCGTTTTAGAAAGTTAGAAGTTCTTTCCCACTAATTCCATTTATATTTTAGTTAAAGCGGCAATAAACAATGGTGGTTGGTCACTAGTTATTACAATAGTTACAGATGAATATTCTCCATTGATGACTTTTCAGGTTAATTATTTAAGTGGTAATGAGTTTCTTTTTGGTTGTTCAATTTGGAATTTCTGGTGAATCACCATTTCTGATTTGAATTTAGTCAGAATCCTTAAGTGGTCTACTCCTAAAAGTGAGGGCCTTAGGCGATTAATAAATTAGTAAGTGAATAACAAGTCCGACACAATTACATATGCCACTAATACGTGGCTACACTGTTTCTCTTCTTACCAGAACGATGTGAGCTGTGAGACTTTTTTTTTTTTTTTTGCCAATAACTTTTTCCAAATCTACTTTTTAAGTCTTTATGTCACCAAAGGTAAATTTTACTTTTTGAATCTGAATTCCACATGAAAATTAATTAAAAAAATTATGAGACAATGATGTTTATCTGTCATTTTTTTGTGTACGTCTTACAAGCAATTAGATCTTCCCTTGTGACAATATATCAGTAATGATGACTGTTACCTACAAATCAATATATAACTAATCTTGATTAATGGTGTGGATTGCATAACCTCGTGCTTTGACTTCAAGTACCGTAAGAGCCAAGTAACATAAAACTATTGGCACAAATTATAAAGTATTCGTAATTAAAGTACAGCATTTATAATTTCTAATTTGATAGTTACAGGAAGGAACTCAGATGAGTCTCTTAACCAGAAACAAAAGATCAAAACAATCTCAGTTTAAGAAAGTCAAGTTGTCACAATATAGTCAACCTATGAAAATAAACAGTAAATACAGTAACACAGCATTAAAGCTTACAAAAACAAAAATAAGATTACAAACAGACAAAATCCGAGTCGATGAGCTTTCATTGACGTTCTACATAACTCTACAAAGCTCAATTACATTCCATTCCAACAAACAAAATGACTAATGTCTCTTCTACTCCAACACTATGGTCTCTCTCTTGTTCTTTCATCAGGTCTCAACATTAGCTCTGTTTCCGGCGAGGATAATGGAGATTTCGAGTCCACGACTGAAGGCTTGGTTGAAGAGGAGACGAGACTGGAATGTAGAGATGAAAGGGAACCAGGAAAGGAGAGCTACCGGAGCAAATATGAACATACCCATTCCAGCATCATATATACGCCCAAACTCACGGACTGTTTCCCACAAGCCTAAGATCCGAAGCACCCGTTTCCATGTGATGGCTAAAGACAGTAGAGCCCAACCGGTCGGGAGAAACCCAAGGACACATGCAAACATGTCTGTAATCGATAGATTTGTTACTGCGATGGCTACAGTAATGAGGGCAATAAATGTGAGCGTAGCCACTCCCTGTAGAAAACGCAGTGCCAGCAGAATGTTGCTCGATTTCCTGGGGCTGTACCAGAAAAGCTGAAAGAACAAGGGGCATGACAAACTGTTAGTGGGATGGGTTGCAAAAAAATCAAATCTGGACAAGAAACTAATTGAAATATTAGAACATACCTTAAACAAGAACACAATTGCAACCAATACAACCCATGAGTAGCCATAAAGCTGCAAACACAAAAACGAAAAAGAGGATTCAGTCTGGCATACGCAATAATAGCTCATACAAAGCAAACGCAGAATCTAAATGCTGCAGCATTTTCCATTGAAGTAAATGATAAAGAATTTTCAAATATCCTGTTCACATGAATGAAATGAGTATAAAGATAAAAAGCTAGGATTACCGCAATTGAGGTGTCTTTCCCCGTGAGATTGAGCTTGTACACAATGCCATATTGAAACATGAAAAATCTTAAGCTCAAAATGGTCTCCAATATCCTTCCTCTTAATGTTTGGATATGTGCCTGTAAAAGAACACCAATATTTACCCCCCAAGAAAAAACTAACCAATATGAATACGATATTACATCAAAATATTGGAAAAACCTGTTCTTCCTCCCACCAAGACTCCCAACTGAGCTCTCCCTTTACTCCCACTCCACCTTTATACATAAGCCAATTGATCCAGTCTTCAAAATCCTCAACAGTCCTATATCAAGCATGAGAAATTAAGTTTCATTACTATCAAATACAATTTACAATTTATGGCCATCTGTCACACCACAGAAAAATCAATCGAATATGGAAATAAAATACAATCCAGGTAATAGGCACAATACTAACTTTTGCCATTCAAATCCAGATGGATTGAAGATATAGGGTGCAAATAACCAGGAGATCACAAGGAACCAACTGCTGATAGTAAGCAAAACAAAACTAGAGGCACCTCCATCCGTGTATCCATAGGCAATGTAAATTATCAGTAGTAGAGCTACTTCAAAACTGCACAAAGAAAGAGGTTCACCTAAGTCAGTGAAAACCAGTTCACTTTAGAAGCTCTTATTCCCACTGTTTGAATCAAGAGCATGCCAGATAATAATAACAAGTAACTGATTAGTATATGGGCTTACGCTTTAACAAAATGACTTCTAGAATACAATCTGTAATTATCGGCAAACTTGATGTGCCGAACCACGAACCCTCTGCCAGTTGCTCGATACTGTTGATTATATAAAGAACAAACACACATTTGATATGTTTACGAGAAAAGACAGAAAGACCAATAATGATCATTGCCATGCATACAAGCTAGCATACCTTAGCACCACCATGAAGAATAGTACGTCCAAAGTAATGAGTCCTTGTCCCAAGAGAAAATGTGAAAAAGACAGAACACAGCTGAAATTGCATCGTAATAAAGCTGAAAATAGCCTGTGATATGAGGAAAACATTATGAGCAAATTCAGTAGGAGAACACATATTCTCAAAGTTATTTGTGGCCAACGTATAGAGAAAAGAGACTAGAAAGAGAATATGTATCAGGGGAGTATTAAAAGACATAACAGTAACGGTAATTATTTCGTCCATAAAGGAAACAGAGAGAAAAGAGAAACCAACCTTCAGCAACCCAAGTTCAAGTATGAACCCCATAATCATAGGGACGGCAGTAAAGATTCCGATCTGGACCAAAAACTGTGCATTTAGTGCAGCATCCAATGCAGTGTTACCGGACAGTTTGGCTACTCTAGAGATTGCACGATCAGCACCAGAAAAGGCCTGAAAAAGACAGAGAAGTAAATGATATCAAAGGAGGCAGGCGAGGTAACTTAACAAACTAAAGAAAAATGATAAAAAAGGAAAGAAGTGAAAAGTTTATCTAAGTTCTGAGAATAAAGAAACAATGCCTTTTCCTAAGAATATTAATAATGCAAGGTCAATCAATCAAAATTCGAAGGCCAGAAGTATAAGAAAAGTGCAATATACCTTTGATGTTCAAAAACAAAAATGGTGGGTCAAGTACTTGATGGAATACTACATACTAAAGATTAATACACAGAGCAATACGCTTTAGAATTACAAAACTATAGTCGCCAACAAATAAATCCTAACGAGCATGTGGTTATACTCTTAAATTACTGCACTAAGTGACTTTTTTTTGAGAGAGTAAACATTTGCTACTATATGTGTCTCACAGAGCAATTACTCTCCATCACTTTAATGATGAAACTCTGGAAAAAAAAGAAAAAGACAATAGGCTTTATATTAACATACCAGATAAACTCTTCCATATAGAAAGACATACACAGTAAGGACGGTCATCTGCATCAAAGAGATTTTTCACTACATGTAATATGATAATGGGGAAAACAGACTTGTTGAACACAAGAGAAGAAAAAGTACCATTGTGCAGACATAGAATCCAACTGTTGTGAAGTAGAACGACATCATTCTAAAGAAGTCAAAGAGCTGCCCAATCCTATAGACATCCCTGCTTAGAACTTGTTCTCCATTTCCACCAGCTACCTTCCCTTCAAATAGGGCAATCTGGTTTAGTCCTACATCTCTTCCTTTACCAACCTACATGAAAGAATATGTATTGATCATGTACTCCAATCGATAGGACATACAAGCTAAGTGGAAAAAGATTAAATGCAAGCAAATCGATTACCTGAATATACTCATGGTGAGTTATATTTCCCTGCCTGAGCGTTGAGTTAAATCCTGAAATATAATGTTATTGGTTATAGGAAAAATTTCCACCAATTAAAGAACATATCATGTCCAAAGATATTACAGACTTGAGCTCAGTAAAGTTTGGGCACATAGTACTACACCATTATGTACAAAGCAATCAATAAATAAAAGAATTGACCCATCTACTACACATACCAGCATATATATCTTCACTGATGTTAATAACACGAGATGCTTTGCTGATTCCACCACGAGTTATATGAAATATTCTATCGAACACATCTGGATGTCCATAGTGCATTCGAACTCTGCAAGAATAGTTTTGCACAAATTAAAACTAAGCTATCACTAGAAAGTGGAAATAACCATTTACCAAGCAGATGAAAAGAATGCTAAAACATGAAACAAGACAACCAAAAATTTTCATAACGATATGTAGTCCTACTGCGCAACTAAAGTCTGAAGCGAGCATACTCACTTAAGTGGATATGCTAAGACACGTTGACCCAAAGTCACAAAACTGGTTTCTTGATTCGACATAAACCATGCCAACGATGAAACACTGCAATATCAATATGCCACACATGTGAAGGATATTAAAGATAAAATATATATAATGTAACAAGTCATTTTTATGATTACAAACCTTCCTGTGAAAACATGCTCCCTAACTCCCAAAATAGTAGGACGTCGAATTCCATGTTTTCCATGAAACTCCTCAAGTAGATTTCTCATTTTGATTGCCTCCTCTAGATAATTGTCCTGAAAGAGAAACATCGTAGATCAAGGAAAACATTTGTGAGGTGCTAATATGGAAAGCACCAACATATTGCTGATACTTAATTTGGTTAGGATTCCAAGAGAATAAAATCTGCCACATTCATGATAGGTTAGTTTATTGCAGTACAACTATTTTACTCAAATACAACTTCTAAAACACTAAGTCCTCTTAGAGTCAGTACCAAAATTGGCCAAAACATGATAAGAAATGGTGAAAGACCTGATTCATATCTATGGTCTGGATAGCTTCTCCACGCGTAAACACGATCGCATGATTTTGATTCTCAGGCTTTCCTTCACCAAGTTTTGGATCTCCAGGAAGTTTAATTGAATAAATTTCCTGTAGCAGAAGTAAAACTTATTGTGTGCAATGTATCATCAATTCAGATGGCAAAAATGAGAAGTATTTAGTTAGACCAAGGGAAACATTTTCCACCATTCTATTTTGGAGCATTTCAACATCTAAACCGATTTGACAAATTAACCATATCCAGTGTCAACAAAAATATCATGTACCTGATCGTTTCCGTGAATGTCAGCTTTTACTAGTTTAGAATAAAATTCTTTTTTCCCTTCAACTCCAACATCTTCTGAGTGTATGAAAGCAACTCGAAGTGCCTCGTATCTAGGTGCAATAGAAAAAATTGATAGTGTCAATAGCAGATGCTCCGTTACTGAGTTGAGAGATTTCACCGTCAACAACGCATAAAAGAAATAATTTCATATAGAATTTCTGAACTATTAGCAGGTTTTTCTATCTAGATATCCGTACTACTGCACAGGGTATAAGCTTACTTATTCAACTAATCAAATGGAACAACTGCAAGGTTCCACTTCGACCAAGTATCTAGACAACCAAAGAACAGTAATTAAACAATAGGTTGAGCGGAAATACCATTTAGCCATTTCTATAGGTAACTGAACTTCATGACAAAAAGAATGATTACATCCCTAGAATTTATAAGCAGAACTAGATGATAGGAAAAAAAAGAAGAAAAGATGAATGGAACACCTTTGCAATAAAAGTGCAATATCAGTAGCCTCTGGTTTCTTTTGCTGTTTCTGTTGCCCATAAATTTGGCATGACACAACATACGTAAATTTCAAGTCTGCTTGAGCTCGGGCTTCCGGTGACAATTCAAACACCCATGGCATGTCGGTCAGAGAGACATCATCCACTATAACAAAAAGAAAATTGCTCTTACAGATCATGTCTCTGGAAAATACTGCAAGAAATAACTCGAAAGCCAAGTACCTCCTAGGCCTCGTCTTTCTAAGAAACTCTGGAGCATCAAAGCCCTTCGGTAATACATCATACCTCGCACTTTATGTCCACACACACAAATAAATTAGGCACTCAAGTGTGAAAAACACCAACTTTTCACTTTGAAACCCAAACATAATGAATGTAAATGTGTGTTTCAGAACGAATTTTGGGAATGATAATTAATATAGATTGTTTCTAACCAGTCCTTGCTAAAGTCTGCCCTCGATATGATACCCAAAACCGAAGTTCCAAAGCATCAGTTGAACTTTCTTGAAGATCTGCATCCCCTGTTGAACTACCCCTACCAATCCTCTCCAAGAAGTTCTCCCATTCATCTAATCCACGTAGATAGATTTCAGTTGATGACTATATTGACAAAGGAACGACCTCACAGACCTAGAAGTAGAAGATACATACCAGGAAATATCTTCTGAAGATAAAAAAGAATAGATATCCCATCCTCATTCTCACTTCGCAGTTCTGAGGAGCTATAGAGAACTGTCTCACTGTAGTACGGGGTGAAGACACTGTTCACAGAAACATTTCAATTATGTATATTTACATATTAATATGGAGGGGAAAATGGTTAGATGTCAAGCAAGTGCTACCACACATACCTAAATGGCACCATTTCAGCAACGGGCCTTGCCGGGGGCATATCCATAAATAAAGAATTTGTAAAAAACTCCAATCTTCTTCTCGCTTCAAGATTTTTTGGGACGTTAGAAGCAGCATCCTTCACAGTGAGAAGAAGGTGTAGCCGCTTGACCTGCTCTATCTGCAATTATAAATAAAAATATTTGATTGCATAAGATCACAAAACCAGCACTTGGAATGAATTTTCTTGTTGCTTCTCCTAGAAGGGCTTACAACTTCTGGGTCCCTAGGCCATGCTATCCTGGAAAAAAGACGGCCTTCATTTCGAGCCCGAGCTAATATATTCCATGTATCAAGCTGCTCCCTGAGGCATATAAGTGAAACCATACGATATATTCTCCAAGATGGTTACCAATACAAGTTTTCTTGTGTGAGCATGTAAACCTAGCAATATACCTCAAATCAGGTGAAAGAAGGTCATGTGTGACCACCTCGTAAAAATCAAACATAGCTTTTGCAGCACCTTTTGCAAGATCTGGAGTTTCCTGCCGAATCTGGGACATGCCATTTTGTCATAGATAATGTTCAGCAAAGCTAAGCATACAAGATGAAACAGCTGAGATTCTAACAATCAATAGCACATAATTCAATTGGTCAAAAGTAGTGAAAAATGTCCAGTTACAATCTGAGTATCTGATATACAGACTTTCAGGAAAAATGAGAGATAAAATAGAACCAGCAATTAATTGCTTTAGTTATTAAAATACTTATCCATAGACTTTAAGCCACCGAAAATCAATAACTTAGAAAATATATACTAGAAGAGAAGCAAGTTGAGATCCAATAAAGACTTGAAAAAGGGAATTCCAAGCTACCCTAGTAGAGTTAGAAACTCAAACAACCTATCATTTTCTGTAAAAAGGATTCATAACTTTCATAGCAAGAAAAAAAAATTCCAGATTTTCATTGTATAAAAACGCTAAAATTAATGTTAAAGGGCCCAACCAGAAAGAAAATGTGAAAGGAGGGTCTAAGCATCACACAGGCACTCTTAACAGGACCAAAATGAGGCAAATCTTCATTTCTCATATTTTAAAGTCAGAAAATGAAAAGCAAATAACATCGCAAGAAGCAAGAGAAGATTCATTTTTCATTTATATAGCTACTATCTGAAGCAGGATTAATTCTTAGAAGAGTACGGAAATAGTTATTTCAGTAACAAAAGAAAAGTACTAGTCACGGCAATAAGCCAGGGAAGGCGTACCAAAAGGCCAGTTAGTGCAGTAAATCTGGAAACCACTAATGGAAGCTTCTTAAGATTTAGAGTTATAGCAAGGGAACCCTGTTGTATACTGTTGCTGATCTCCAGAAAAATTCTCTCCACCCTATACCAAATTAAGAAAAGAGACATAAATATTAATGTACCATGTAAAATTCCAAAAACAGTACTCTATGGGTAACAAAAACACGGTATTGGCATATTGAATTGAGAATCAAAGAAATTGAAAGACTGTACCAACGTCGCCCTTCACCATCAATCATGGAATTCAATATTTTTTCAATGCTGTAATAGCACTCTTGAACTGCATACGCCATGTATTCATCATCGCATATTTGTCCCCAAAGTAAATCCTGTGTTTCTGTGCACTCCATGGCTAAATCAATGGCTACTAAAATCTGGAAAACAAAAAGATACGCAGGAGAAGAAATTTTCATAACAGATCTTTTAACATAATAGGGAGGTAACTATTTTATAAGTTGTACCTTACTGCAGAGAAGAAATAGGGGCCACTGGACTAGTCTAAGAGTCCCCGTGTTACTGGGAATAGAAAGCAAATCCATCTCCCTACAATCAAAGAACTCTAATGTATAAGTAAGAGGGCGTCCTACAAAATGGCCAAAAAACGAAAGAACATGAAAGCAAGTAACAACTATTAACCTGTTACTGATATAATCTTCCTCTCTCAAGCTCTTTATTATTTCATTCCAGAACGGCGAAAACATTGCAGCATATGCCTTGTTCATATCCTGGCCATCCTACAAAAACAGTCGGAAAACGCTGTAAGAATAAATTATTACCTTCAATAGAAAAGTTATAGGATACACCAACGAATGACAAATTATAAAACTTCCACAGCATAAAGAAAGCAATAAACAGAGAGAATCTGCCGGATAGAAGACAGCGAAATGTACAACCATCAATGAAGTGGAAAAGAGTAGACTTGGGGGAAAATGAAGTATGAGAATAGAGAATAAAACATTACACGATAAATTTCCTGTTTTTTTAAACCATAACATCTCGAAAATTGTAGTAAAGCTAAAGAACAGACCATCCTTTACTAATTGTCTGGATGCAAATTAAAGACTTTCAGTAACTGAACTCTTTTGTGAGTACCTCCATGATCTATAAAACAAGATACCATTACAAGCATCATCCACTTTAAGTTTCCTATTATGTAGACTATCGGGTTACAAGCATAAAATACAAAGGAATGGCCAGCACACAAAATAGTTTAAACATCTACATTTTGTGAAGACATTATCTGCTCTCACTAACGGAAGCCGCGAAAGTCAAATTAGATCACTGGACATTATTAGACAAAGCAATGGAAGTAAATATTGCAAGAATTTCTCTGAAAACACCAAGTGATGAGACAGAGAGTTTAAACTTATTACTAACCTGAGAAGCGTGTTGGTCATTTGGTACTCTGAAATATTTCATTACAACAGCGATTAGACGGCGAAGAAAACCCAAGACAAAACTTAAAATATAACACTAATCATATAATGCAAGTTTCTTAAATCTCCAAAGAAATGTCTCTTTAAATATATATATAAGAAAAAGAAAAAAGAAAAGAAACAGATCCAAATTATAACCTTTTCACAACAGGAGAGACAAGGTTTTGGGCAAAAGCTTCTGGGAAACTCTCAAAACGCTTATGTACCATCTCGATGGTGCGTATCTAAGATAGACAGATACCAGAACATGGTTAGCAAAGGGAGCCACAACATGAAACAGAACACAATGCTGATAGAATAATCAGTAGAATATTGTAGTAGTCAGAAGTACCTCGCCTAGACGAGCTTTTGCACCCATTACACCACCAATGATTGCAGACAAGAGTGTGTACCATATATGGATATCCATAAGATATATCTTAACATACATATCAAATACAATGATTAGTAACTAATTAAATATAACACGAGTAAAAGACAAGTAATTATGAAAGAAAATCAGACTTGAAAGAAACATCTTAGACCGTGGTATCCAAAACTTGGAGGACGAATAAGAAAAAATACTCACCGCCACAACTGGAGCCCACAAGCTAACAATGGTCAATGCATGATTGTTACCTGTCAATTTTGAATTATGCAGCAGCGGCATAGATGCCAGCAACATTTTCAAAGACAGCAATCAGTAACAAGTTCTAGTCTTAGTTGATCAGATACAAAGATAACATTATTCCGTTGAAGTTCGACAGATCTTGTGTCTATGAAGCAGGTCAAATAAGTCAAGAGCATAGCTAACATCACCAGGTTACGGAGTTATTTGTGGTCACCAATTAACAGCCAGCCAATTATTCTGATTTAAGTACATAAGCACCAGAGGACTTACTTTTTGAGACAATATCATGCCATGAATATTGAAATGAAGGAAGATCGATAATAGTTTTGGTCGGTTTCACGAGTGGTTTGATCTGCAACATGATGAAGAATTAACTGTCAACGCAATATCATATATACACTTAGTTACTCAATACACTAGATATACGTTAGAAGTAGGCTGCATGAGAACAATGGTACTATATAACAGAAGAGGACATCAAGTTATACAATGAAGAAAGACCAAGCATTCAACATAGCAGTTGCACACACAGAGCCCCTTGTTATTTCAATGAGTACACCATATGTTGATTCAGATCTGAGACATTACGCGATTTTATAATGATGTAAAGTAGCAAAATTATCTAACTGTAGAAACATCCTTGCCTGGAGAAAGTACGCAAATGTGAACTTAGAGGCCAGGACAACCAACCAAAACGCCACATACCTGAATATAAGAAGAAAAACATTAAATAAATCTAACTCTGCAACCAATATTATTCTACCAGATTATACTAAGATACCAAATCAACTGTGACCTTCTACAACATCCATTGAAACAGTTTTTGTGCAAACTGGCGATATTTTGCAAGTCTCAACTGACACTTTGACATGCAGAATGTCGACTCTCTACACTCAACTCTCCCTAAGCAGTCTTGTTGATTATGTCCTATCACTCATCCATATTCCAAAATTTTTTCAGTTAAGAAAATTTATTTCAATTAGCCAACTAAAGCAAGCATAGTTCTGATAATCAATACACTGAACTATTTTCGGCAACCATCTATATAGATTGAAGAGGCAAGTAGACAAAACCTGCAATAATCGCTTAATTTCTCAAAGAGACCACGTCCAACAAAGTATCGTTCCTGAAGGAGAGAATAAGCATCAAAAATGTGCTTTGTAATGCTACTTCTTCTTTTATCTAAAGTCTTACTAAATGAATACCTGATATATCCACTTAAAAAACTGGAAAAAAGACTGATCTGACATTTCTGACAGAGCATGGCATCCTGGAAGTTTGACTAAAAGTCCAAAGATGAGGCGCACAGCGGCATAAGAACCCAATACAAGAATGTATAAGCGAAAGAAAAACTCATTTTGGTCTCTTTTATTTCTTTCCTGCAGAACCCTCCTGCAATATTTGTTTCACAACAGGTTAGCTGTTCTATCAACAACTTTTATCAAGAGGAAATAACTCACACGGTATATTGGATACGTACACATAAACATATACCACAAATACTGAGCCCAAGCCCCACCAAATAAACCTTATAATCAGCCTAGATATAGCCATTCCTCTTGCCATGCTGTATGCGCCATACATAAGTACAACATCAAGAAGACCTGGATAAATGACAAATATGTGATGCTCAACAAGAAGGTACACGTATAAATGTACATTTTGAGTTTTCTAACAGTAAGCCAACAAAATCAATCAGAGAAATTTACATTCAATGAAGTTCATGATAGCAAATGTAGGCCCAGCACTGAGTAAGATCTTGAAAGTATCTATATCAAGATTCTCTTTCCTGAAGGCTATAATCGTCAAAGTCTGTGGACAGGTAATAGTAATATTAATAATTAGATAAATTATCAATTTCACGCAAAAAAATTGTTCATAATATGCACACCAACCTGGAACATAATAACCATGAAGATCCAAAGTCGTATAAAACTTCGGAAAAGGTGAAGGTATGTCCGATGCTCAACAAAGCTGCTTTTGGCAGTCTACATTGAATTCCACGAAAATGGATCAGTGAAAGATGTCGCAGAGACATGGAAATGTAAAGCTGAGACAATTATGGTGGTGAATAAATAAGACTCTGATGAAAAATTCTATGCAGTGCTATACAGCTATCTTCTGTTGAGGAGTTTACATTGGTGGATATATGGGTTGGACAATAATGCTCATTGGAGTAATTCCTCCATATAGAGCGTAGGAGAATAAGCTAAGTCCCAAACTATAAGATATAACTTTATAAGCGCACTTGTTAATCATGAAGATAAGATTTCAACCAGATAATAATGAGCATTACAAAACTAAGGGATAGCGTTCGAAGCAAAACTCATGAATTGAAGGCAAGAAGAACTAAGTGGTCACATATGATTGTACAAATGACAAGTTGCCTAAAGTACGAAGCAATGAAACATAAATTCAAGAAATTAATTCATATTAACAAGACTCACCCTTTTCCGCCCTTTAGGCTTACTTAAAAAGCGTGACTCTGTTTTCATAGGCCAGCTTAACTCAAAGCAAGCAGGTGTCCTGAACATAACACAGTTAAGTAAAACACCTAGAAATGAGTTTATACTTGCATATGTAATAGTATTGGTACACTACAAACCAAAAGTATTCATTAAAGTCATCATAATTCCGCCATTCAGAATGCGCAGCTTTCCCACAATTGTTTCGAAGAGTTTCCTACACGAGTATCAATAGGAAACCAAGTTCAGGGCTTGCACGACCATATAGCAATGAAAGACACATTTAAATCCACATTAGAACTTCCAAAGATAGCACGCTACAAATTCCTCAGAAACATAGAAATAAGATATGTTCTAAAACATAGTAGGAATGTTATTATATAGAACCAGTCTCAGTTAAGCAGATACTCACAGCTGATATTGTATCATAAATAGGGCAGATGATTCGCTCGAGAAATGATACAGAACCAGCCTCAGTTAAGCAACTGTCAGCACAGACAGCTTCTCCATGATCCAATTTTGCATCCAATTCCTTGGCCATCTAACAAATAAAACAACTGCGTGTGAGATATATTTTTATTTCACATTGGGTGTAAAATTCACGATCACATGGGCCTTTATTTTCTTCATCATTCCAAAATAAGGGTTCTTGCTAAATGAAACTATGTCCGGCTAAAGCTTTAACAGAACTAAGTGCCAAGATGCTGAGATGACCATTTGCTAAAGCAATTCCGACAAATCTTTTATTGGCTTAGTTGTGTGGTTTAAGGGGGAGAATAGATAGGAACAGCAGAAAACTAACAAAACAATGCCTAAAACCTAGACGTTAGATTTTTTTCCTCAACAAGAAGTCACTGCATAAACTAAGAAAACAAAACATGAATACAGTGATAGCGGGAAAATGTGTATCAACAACATAACGGTATCTTACTTGGTGAAAAATATAGCAGATACACTCAGGAAGAAACCGAACATTAGCAGCTTCACCCCAGATTAGGAAGTACAAAGAAACAAGAAACAGCTTCCTGTCCCGGTCAATGGCTTCTAACCTAAACTTCAAAGTTAATATTTTTACATGGACCAAACCAGCAATTCCATATAAGAACTAGACTAGAAGTTTACTTGTTGTAGACAAGTCGTATCCTTAAGTATTTGCACCATTTGATGTAGTTTTCGAGAACTTTCAAGAAAACCTCATTGACTGCCTTCTCATCAATTTTCTACATGAAAAGTACAAAAGTCAAGATTTAAGAGGCCAACCTCTCAATCGACGGGACAATCATGACTGTCTCTTTGTAAAAGAGAATGCCAAAACAGAATATTATTGTTAAAAAGATGAACTCACTGGGTCATTCTGGCCAGGTATACTAAGCTGAGATTGTGCATTTGAAAGTGTGAGAACCAGATGCTCTCTTTGGTTCCTTACATTGTCTCTCTGAGGCAATACCCAGAAGAAAAAAAAAAAGAAAAGAGTAAGCGACAAGAATAAAAATAAATCAGGGAAGAGTTTGATCCAATTATTATCACAATACCTGAAACCCAAAGATGTACTCCAATAGATCAAACATATCTGCATCACGTTGTCCAGAAATCTCAAAATTATCAGGAAGACTAGGAAAATGTTCTGTATATCTGATCGCCTGTACTGCACCACGCACCTAAATAAAGATAATAGAGTTTTTCTGAATGAGAAAAACTTGAAAACCTAATATTACTAATTTAAATGAAATTAATCTTTTCCATTCCTGAATGACTTACTTCAGGGAAAACTCCAATTGCATTGGTCATGGATTGCGCCTCTAGAGGGACTATGTTGTAAGGAGTTAGTTCTGCAGACAACGTTGCATCAGCACTTTTAATTTGCCCAAGCTGGAAACATAAACAACAAATATCAATTAGCTCATACAACATAACTGTAAACAAGATAACTTCAATAATTTATTAATTAGTTTTGGGAAACAATGGTAATCCATTTCTTCCGATATAACTTCACTACCAAGAGTTTACTTGTGGGAGTTATGATGTCTGTGTTCTAAACGCTTGCCATCACCAAACAGAAAGCAAGAAGCAGACAAATATCTTTTGAATTTTGAGTCAGAATAGGTAAGGAAAAAGTACCTCCTCCCTGATAGACCTCCCAACACCATCTGGATCTGCATCTCTGCTTAGCACCTCTAACACTTCACTCAAGGCCCTCAATGTCGCAAAGACCTTCCTCATCTGTAAGATCCTACGAAATGAGAAACAAACACTGTTCAATCAAGAGGAAAAATAAGACAATGATACACTCAGAAATCGCCTTTACTATACAGAGTCTCATCCATGCAAGTGTACAGAGGCAATCATATTCTCTATGTATCAAGATCACATATATGGACGCACACACCAAACAAACTAATCTACATCTAGAAGCCCACTCCCAAGCGAAAACAATAACATAATTACGGACACATGTTTTAGCTTTACAAAATTTCGGACATTTTATAGGTAAGGAAAACAAAGAAAACTACAAGAATAGAAGATGCACATACTCCCCAACATTTGAAGAAAATGTTGTTCCCGATTCTCTCCATTTTTGCTCTTCTCTTTGAATATCATCCACTCTATGCCGTCTTTTATAAAGTTGGTAAAACTGCCATAGGCGTTCAATATCATGATCGCGGTCTATTGAAGCACCATCTCTTTTGGCAAGTTTTTGCTGCAAACGTAATATAAAACCCCTTTGATTCAGAACGAAAGACCATTTGAAATAAGAAAAACCAAACAAAGAAAGAATGATTTTGCACATAATATCTCATATCAGACTGTAAACAGAGTGCAACAGTTATACTAGAGCCATAGATAACGAATGCAATCTACAGAGCTATAGATGCATGTGATTTGAACAAATACACAGATATAACATGGTGAGACAACCATTCTTTTTTTCTGCTTGCAACAAGCACAATTGACATAGATCAACAAACCAATCAAGATGACGCGAATACCTTAATTACAGACATCAATCCAGTTTTGAATTGAAGAACACCTCTACCATCACTGTTAGGGTCCAAATTTTGTGCCATAGAGTACGCTTGCTCACATACTACATGAGAAAGAAAGAGAAAACAGTGTCAACAGAAAAAATGTGTAAACCAACGAATCAGTCCCACGCCGAAAAAATCAATATATAAAAAAATTCAAAATCTCAACAAAATGAATACAATTCCAACAAAAACTTACAAAACCAACACGACTAACAAAACCAATGTCTCAACCAATCTATTAAATTTATAAAAACTTACGAATTCTAGCGACATTAGGATCCTCAGACTGAATCTCATCGGCAGCTTGTAAGATGGCATCGATGTTCGTAGCTCGTCCAAGTGATGGCGGAACTGCTCCAGCAAGTCCGCTATTAACACGCCCATGGCCTTGTCCTGAAGTTCTTAACTGCTCTCTTCTTAAGGTGGCTCGAACCAGCCTGTCCCAATTACTATAAACCCTAACCATTTTCAAATCCTAAAGAGAATTCAAATATCAGCCCTAAAAAGCCAGAGTTATAACATGGCGAAAGGAGAGAAATACAGAGAAGAAGAAGCTGCGAAACGTGAAAACTCGCAAGCTGGACGATTCGAACCCGGATGTGGCGGTATAGTGTCGGATCTATGACGGATTGATTCCTTCGTAAAGTGGTTTTCTTCGTTCTGAAAGAGAACAAAGGCAAAAGCTTTGAAAAGTAAGAAGTGTGAATTTGGAAGAATTTACAATATTGACCCTCCCTAGCAAGCGTTCCAACTACGTCATCTTTAACCGTCAAAATGAAAAGAAAAAAAAACACCTGACTAATAAAAACGTTGTCGTATATTGTCTTTGCGTAACCGCGTAACGCTACTTTCAAAATTTGACTTATCGGCCCATTATACAATACTATATTAAGGCCCAATGCCGCAGTACCTATAATCGGAAAACAAAAATTGAAACTGATAAATCAAAAAGTCCGACGTGCCGGCATCGAGCCAGCTACGTAGAGATTACAGCAATCACATATAACTTTCAATTGATGATTTCATTTCAGACATCAAAAATGTGGGTTAATTCCACCATTAAAACAACATCTTTGTGAAGAAGAAAAGGACTCAACCAGTCACCACGTAAAAAACGTGTTTTGGTGGCGCTCGCGGTCGCCAGCTACAGGAAATGAACAAAGCCTTAATGCTCAGGTTTTGCTGTGAAGCCTTTCAGTGCCAATGTTGTTGTATAGTTAGACTTTAGAGTAGTTATTTGTTATGAATTGAGTTCCGTATATGTTGCTTTGATCCATTCCTTTGTTGCAGAAGCTGGCTCTGGTTTTTTTGTAGGGATTTGGGTTGTTTGGCCTTTTGGTTGGTTTAGTTTGTAACCCAAAGATGGGAGGCTTTTATTGTTCACCTTGAAAATTTTCCGGGACATCATCTAGTTCTTGAGATAAGAACAGAACAGAGGAAATATGAAAGTACTCACACAATCTTGTTGATAACTTGACCTTTAAAAAGACTTAACGAGAAGATTAAACAAAAGGAATAAACACATGAATTTATAGTTATGCACGATTGTGCTTTTATTGACTTCATGCTGACTCCATTGAAAACACGATCATCACACATCTCCTTCAAAGTTGTCTCTCTTACTCTTTCATCAGGTCTCAACATTAGCTCTGTTTCCGGCGAGGATAATGGAGATTTCGAGTCCGCGACTGAAGGCTTGGTTGAATAGGATACGAGACTAAAATGTTGACATGAAAGGGAACCAGGAAAGAAGAGCTACCAGACCAAATATGAGCATACCCATTCCAACATCTAGTGTCAACATTAACGGATACCATAAGCAAATTTAAAAAGATATGCCCCAATTCGCAAAGATCAAATATCTACAAAAATAATCACTATTTTCGTATTTCTAAAACAAATTAACAAACACAATTTTAGTTATAAAGGTTCTGTTCTTTTCCTCGTCTGGAAACTCCATCTGAATGATCCGTTTGGATGATCTGTTTGGATGATGCATCTGGATGATGTTCTTTTCTTCATCTGAAAACTCCATCTGGATGATGCGTTTAGATGAAGTTATGTTTCTTTGTGCATTTGTATAAATTAGTTGGATGTAGTTTGTAACCAAATGACTAAAAAGGACATGCTTTGTGTTAAATTGTGTTTTTATGATATAAATTATATTTACAACTACATGAGTAAAAAGATGAGAGAGAGTAAAAAGAAGAGAGAGTAAAAAAGGAGAGAAAGTGTAAAGAGGAGAGAGAATAAAAAGAGCAGAGAGAGTAAAAAGAGGAGAGAGAGAGTAAAAAGAGGAGAAAGAGTAAAAAGAGGAGAGATAGTAAAAAGAGCAGAGAGAGTAAAACGAGGAGAGATAGTAAAAAGAGGAAAGAGAGTAAATATGAGGAGAGAGTAAAAAGAAGAAAGAGAGTAAATATGAGGAGAGAGAATAAAATGAGGAGAGAGAGTAAAAAAGAGGAGAGAGTAAAAATGAGAAGGAGGAGTAAAAATGAGGAGAGAGAGTAAAATGAGGAGAGAGAGTAAATGAGATGAGAGAGAGTAAAAAAGAGGAGAGAGAGTGAAAATGAGGAGAGAGAGTTAAAAAGAGGAGATAGAGTAAAAATGAGGAGAGAGTAAAAGAGATGAGAGCGAGTGAAAAAGAGGAGAGATAGTACATATGAGGAGAGAGTGTAAAAGAGATGAGAGAGAGTAAAGAGGAGAGAAAGAGTAAAATGAGGGCAAAGAGATAGTAAATATCCCTCGATGTCCTAGGTTATACCAGAAAAGCTGAAGTAACAAAGAGATGTGATAAACTCTTAGTGGGATGGTAAAAAAATAAAAGTTAGAAAAGAATCTAATGAAAATCTTAGTACACACCTTAAACAAAAACATAATTGCAACCAATATAATCCATGAATAGCCATAAAGCTGCAAAACACACAAAGAAAAAGAAAAAAAGTTAGGAGCCAGTCTGGCACACCACTCTTGTGATAATAGCTCCTACAAAGCAAATGCACAATCTACACCTAGTAGCATTTTCCATGATCAAGTAAATAATAAACAATTTTCAAGTATCTGGTTCGCCGAGTTGCTCTCATTCTGGTGGTTAGGATGATTCAGCTAATGACTTGGCACAAGATTTGATTCCTACTTACTACATTATGGTAGCTTAAAAATGAATTTTAGGGGTGAGTTTTAGGCTCCGGATTGGGCCTTATCGATCCAATGTTGACAAAAAAATTTTTCCGGTTCAACTACATTAAACGAGTATATAAGATAAAAAAGTAAAAAAAAAGCTAGCTTTACGTGAATTGTGGTGTCTTTCCCAGTGAATTGTGGTGTACACAATGCCATATTGAAATATGAAAAATCTTAAGCTCAAAATGGTCTCCAATATCCGTCCTCTTAATGTTTGAATATGCGCCTGTAAAAACATTAATATTTATCCCAAAAAAAAACAAAAACTAACCAATGACTCCCACCACCATGACTCCCAACTTCCCTCTCCCTTTACTCCCACTCCACCTCTGTACATAAGCCAAGTGATCTGGTCTTCATAATCTTTGATAAACCTATATCAAGCATAAGATATTTAAGATGACTACTATTAAATACAATTTATAATATATGGCCATCAGTCTCTACACAGAAAAATCAATTGAATATGGAAAGGGAAATAATCTAGGTAATAGGCAGAATACTAAGTTTTGTCATTCAAATCCAGAGGGATTGAAGATATAGGGTGCAAAAAACCAGGAGAATACAAGGAACCAACTGCTCATAGTTAGCAAACCGAAAGAAGCGGCACCCCCCCCTTTGAGTATCCATAGGCAACATAAACTATCAGCATAAGCTAACTTAAAACTGCACAATAAAAAGGTTCACATAAGTCAGTAAGAAGCAGTTCACTAAGTATCCATATGATAAATGGTATTTGACTTTAGAAGCTCTTATTCCTACTATTTCAATCAAGAGCATGCCAGACGATAAAAAAAAACAACTGATTAACATATTGGCTTACGCTTTAACAAAATGACTTTTAGTATACAGTCTGTAATTATCACGAAACTTAATTTGCCGAACCACGAACCCTCTGCCAGTTGCTCGATAATGTTGATTATATAAGGAACAAACACGCATTTGAATACATTTTAGAGAAAATACCTTAGCAATAATGATCATTTCCATGCATGCAAGCAAGCATACCATAGTACCACCATGAAGAATAGTACGTCCAAAGTAATGAGTTCTTGTTCCAAGAGAAAATGTGAAAAAGACAGAATATAACTGTATTTGCATCTTAATAAAGCTAAAAATAGCCTGTAATAGGAAATAAAATTTACTTCAGTAGAAGAACACACATTCTCAAAGCTATTTTGGCCTACGCATATACAAGCTCATGCCTAGAGGGTAAAGGAAAGGGCTTTTGCCTTAGGCCACAAGAAAATGTTGTTTTTTAAGGCCACATTTCGGACAAAAAGTTAATGCTTATGTTACTTTTCTTCTTTTTAATCTAAAAAGTTTTTCCTAATTGATTAAAGAGCTTATTGGTTTATTGTCAAAACAACATTACGTGTAGCGGTGATGGGGCCTAATTCTTTTCTTCTCCAAAAATATAAATATAATCAACATAAATTTTGAAAAAAAAATAGGAAGTTATTAGCTTACATTGTAATTTTCCTTTTCCAAATGTTTTACTTTTATTCCGTTTTTTTTCCTAAACTATTTAGGAGATTTCTTTCTCAAATCTTTATAAATACTAAACATAAAAATTTTTCATCTTCACAAAAAAGAAACAAAACATCGTCTTAAACTTAGCAACCCAAATTTCGATTTTCAAGTATTCTTTTTGTGTTCTACGATTCATGTAAGTTTTTTAATTTTAATTATGTTTCAAATATGGTTTGGTGAGATGACATATGATACATTTAAATAATTTTTCTAATAAATTTCAGAAAATGCCTCATGTACCAACAAGAAAACATGTTCCAGGCTAGGATAAAAAGAAAAAGAAAAGAGAAGAGGAAGAATTTTTTAAAACTCAGCAAGGTTCTATGCTAAAGTTTTTGAAGAAACCTAAGACTACTGGTGGAAACTCTAATGGAACTGAAAATCTAAATACTTCTGTTCATGGTGAGTCTAATGATAATGTGGATGAATCTGAAAATAGGATTGTGCATGTTGCTGACAATTTGAATATGGAAGAAGATGAGAATGTAGATGCAAGTGATGATTTTAAGCAGCCTCATGGAATTTCTAATATTTTTGATCTTGCAAATTGGGAGAAAATTGACCTAGGCCAAGACTGGATATTGATTATGAGTTTCCTAGAGACGAAATTTGAGGTAGACATTTTGATCACTCATATTATACAAGAGAACTCAGTAATGACGAGAAACAAGATAGGCTTTGGCTTGTATTTTCAAAGACATTAAAAAAAGCTTTTGTTTTTGTTGTAAGTTATTCAGTAAAGATAACTTTCCTAGTCATTTAGCCTCCACAGATTAAAAGATTAGAAACACATTTTGGAACGACTTAAAACACATGAAACAAGTCATGGTCATGTGTTGTGCATGAGTCAGTAGATGGAGCTAGATCTAAGGCTACAAAGAAAAAAAAAACAATTGATAAGCATGTGCAAGATGAGCTTAATAAAGAAAGGAGTCACTAGAAAGATGTATTGCTGAGAATTTTTTCGTGGTAAAAACTCTTGCTAAACAGAATTAAGCTTTTCGTGGAAGTAATGAGAAGATTGGAGAAGACGGTAATGGGAATTTTTTAAGTTTTATTGAGATGATTGCTGATTGGGATCCAGTTATGAGAGAACATCTTAGACGTTTTGAAGATGGTGAATCTCGCTATCATTATCTCAGCAACAAAATTCAAAATGAGGTGATAACAACATTAGGAGATTAGATCAAAGTTATGATCATCAAGAAGATTAAATTGGCTAGGTACTTCTCAATCATTCTTGATTGTACTCCAGATGCTAGTCATCACGAACAAATGACTCTCATCATTCGATGTTTTGATATTTCAGTAGATACAACAAAAGTAGAAGAATTTTTCTGACTTTTTTGAAAGTTGATGACACGTCTGGAGAAGGGCTTTTTCAAGAGATTCAAGATGTGTTGGTTGCTCTTGATTTAAATATAAATGATGTTAGAGGTCAAGGGTATGATAACGGATCAAATATGAAGGGAAAACATAAAGAAGTACAGAAAAGATTTCTTGATATCAACCCACGTGCATTCTATACACCATGTGGATGTCATAGTCTTAACCTTGCATTATGTGATATGGTGAAGACTTCTACAAAAGCCATATCTTTGTTCGGGATAATACAACGCATTTATTGTCTTTTTTCATCTTCAACTAAGCGATGGAAAATACTTGAAGATATGGTGGGAGGATTGACAGTCAAAGTTCTATCTCAAACTCGTTGGGGAGTCATGTAGTTAGTGTTAAGGCATTAAGATTTCAAACTCCAAAAATAAGGGATGTCTTAATCTATATAGCAGAAACTAGTGATGATCCGGAAGCACAAAGTGATGTTGAATGTCTTGCCATAAGTGAAACACATGGGATTGGAAGCTATGAATTCTTGTTGTCCATGGTTATTTGGTACAATATTTTTGTTGTTGTTAACACAGTGAGCAAGATTCGAAGCTAGAAAAGTGGCTGAAGCAAAGGAGATTGAAGCTGTTTTCCCAATAAATTCAAAACATGTATCTAGAAAAAAAAATAGTTTGATGAAGATCCCAAAAAAGTTGACGACTTTGTGAATTTATTACCTGAAGAAAATTTCAGAATTTCTTATTTCATCAAAGTCATGGATCAAGCTTTATTTTCTCTTAAGGAGAGATTTGAACAATTTTAAAGGTATGAACAAATATTTGGATTTCTATTTGATTTAAGAAAATTGCAAACAACAAGTGATGATAGCTTGATGGCATCGTGTACCAATCTTGAAGCTACTCTAAAGTATGGAAATCATTCAGATGTTGATGGGAATGATTTATTTTATGAGCTTAAGGTTTTAAAACACGTTTTGCCAAAATACTACAAGAGACCTATCGAAGTTTTGGATTTTTTGAAGACAATGGAAGGTTGTTATCCAAACACTTGGATCGCTTATCAAATATTGTTAACAATCCCTGTTTTCGTTGCCTCTGCAGAAAGAAGTTTTTCAAAGTTGAAACTAATAAAGTCTTACCTTCGATCAACTATGTCACAAGCGAGGTTGAATGCTTTGGCTATCATATCTATAGAGAGAGAATTAGTTAGACAACTCGATTATGTGAGTTTGGTAAATGATTTTTTGGTGAAAAAAGAGAGGAAATTAATAGCTTAGAATTTTTTGTTTCACTAATACTATGTTATAAGCTTTAAAACATATTAAGTTATATTGATATTTTTTTAGTAGAAAGGTCACTTTTATTATGTTTGCCCCAAGCCACAAATAGGCTAGGCACGTCACTGCGCATATAGCCAAAAGACCTGAAAGAAAATATATCTCGAGAGTAGTAAAAGACGTAACTGTAAGGATAATTATTTGGTCCATAAGAAAACAGAGAGAAGAGATCAACAAACCTTCAGCAACCCGAGTTAAACTATGAACCCCAAAACCATAGGGACCGTAGTAAAAATTCCGATCTGGACCAAAAACTGGGTATTTAGTGCAGCATCCAATGCATTGTTACCTGACAGTTTGGTTATGCTTGAGATTGCACGACCAGCACTTGACAAGGCTTGGGAATGTCCCAGAAATAAATGATATCAATGGAGGCATATAAGTTTAACCAAGTTACGAGAATGATGAAATAATTAATGCATTTTCCTAAGAATGTTAATAATGTAAGATAATTAAACAATGCCTTTTCTCTCTTTTTTTGTTAATAAAATAGATGACAAAAAAAAAGTAATTGATAAGTGCAATACTAAAGATTAATTTCATAGAGTAATACGCTCTAGGATTACAAAATTTTAGTCAGCAACAATCCAATCCTAATAACTAATGAGCATGTGGTTATACTCTTAAAAAAACTGCAGAATGTGACATAAACTTTTGAGAGTAAACATTAGCTATAGGATTATAAAAAGGTTTATAATGTAATTGTGTTAATATGATTAGGGTTACGTTTCTTGTATCTATATATATTCTAATCTTTGATTAATGAGAATTATTTAGCTTATAAACCTACATGGTATCAGAGCCGTCGATACCTTAAACCTCAATCGCTTCTTCCTCTAGTAACGATGGCTACCAATTCGTCTTTGTCTCCTTCAGTAGTCGTTGTGGCTTCTGCAACCTCTACTCTTCTTAACATCAACATGACTAACGTTACCAAGCTTAATTCAACAAATTCCCTCATGTGGAGCAGGCAGGTTCATGCTTTACTTGATGGGTAGGATCTTGTAGGCTATCTTGATAGTACCATCACCTCTCCACCGCAAAATCTCACCACTCCCACCAGTACTGCTGTAAATCAAGATTATTCTCTTTGGAAACGTCAGGATAAACTCATCTATAGTGCTCTTCTCGACGCTATCTCTAATCCCATTCAACCTATTCTTGCAACTACAATGACATCAGCAGAGATTTGGGAAACTCTTTCTTCGACCTATGCCAAGCCAAGTCGTGGACACCTCAAACAACTTCTTCAACAATTGAAGGATTGGACAAAGGGTTCTCGATCAGTTGAGAAATACATTCAGGGGTTTACAACCAGATTTGATCAACTTGCAATTTTCAGCAAACTTATGGATCATGAAGATAAAATCGATTTTAATCTGGAAGGGTTAATTGAAGACTACAAGACAGTTATTGATCAGCTTGAAGGCAGAGATGTTCCTCCTTCTCTCTCGGAAGTTCATGAGAAACTAATTAATCATGAACTCAAGTTAGCGGCCATTGCAAGTGCATCTCACTGTGTTCTAATTAGTGCTAATGCTGCTTATTCTCGTGGAAACAACAATAACAACTCATCTCATAATCAACAAAAGCCACAAAATCGGAGTAATCAGAACTAGAACATGTAGCCATATCCCTCCTTGCAGCCACCAGATCAACGTCAAACTCGTGGGTATCAAGGAAAGTGTCAAATATGTGGTGTTTTTGGACATAGTGCTCGACGATGCTTTCAATATCTCACGGCTACTAGCTCTTACTCTCATGGTGCTGGGTCGTCTATAAATGTATAATGGAATCCTCGTGCTCATATGGTCTTTACTCAACCGTACAATCCGAACAACTAGGTAGTAGACAGTGGTGCAACATATTACTTAACGACGGATCTCAATAACTTATCTCTCCATCAGCCATACACCAGAGGAGAAGAAGTGGTTGTGGCTAATGGATCCACCTTACCGATATCACATACGGGCTCAACCTTATTACCCACACCATCTCGTACTCTTTTTCTTCATGAAACGTTTTAGGTTCCCAATGTGCATAAAAATCTCATCTCAGTATATCGATTGTGCAATTTTAATGGTGTGTCTGTGGAATTTTTTCCACACTCTTTTCAGGTGAAGGAACTCAACATGGGGATCCTGTTACTCCAAGGCAAAGTTGAGCAAAAGTTGTACATTTGGCCAGATTCACCACCACCCGTAACCTCTCTACGCCTCGCCTTCCGCCAAGATCAAGCTCTCCTTGTGGCACTTCAGACTCGGCCATCCATCACTATAACTCCTCAAGTCTATGATTTCCCCATTTTCATTGTATGTTGCTGATTCTTTACCCAATGATTTCTTTTGTTCTGATTGTCTCATCAATAAAACTCATAAATTACCTTTCTCATCAACCGAATGCCATCACCAATCACAAAGAATCAATCTCCATATGCTCGTCTCTTCGGCCAAAATCCTAACTACACAAAGCTCGGAGTGTTCGACTGTCTCTACTTCCCATGGCTTCGCCCCTACGTATCTCACAAGCTTGACACACGATCCATGCCATGTGTGTTTATTGGCTATTCACTCAATCAGAGTGCTTATTTGTGTCTTGATCCATAATCTGGTCGCATCTACACCACACTTCATGTCTAGTTCATCGAGAATGTTTTCCCCTTTAAAACCAAAGCCACAACATCACAATCCACCATTGCCGACAATCCCTTTCCACACCCGCTCCACACCTTAATACCGGTTCAGACAAATGTACAATGTCAGCTCACTGCGTCGGGGAGCTTGGGATCTCAAGGTTCAGATTCTTCACCGGTATCGCTGCCTCCACAACAACAGACAGTACCGCCAACAAGTTCACCATAAATTCCTCTCTTTAATGAGACGTTATCACCACTCAATCTATTTGTTGTAGGCACGCCTAAGCCACAAGTATTGGATACCCAAGTTGATGCAGAACTCTCACAAGACACTCATGTACCTCCTCCAGTGCCATCCAATACACACCCATGAGAACACATGCAAAGAACCAAATCAGCAAGCCAACTAAGAGGATGAATCTCTCTGCAATACTTGCAGCAAAGTCAATGGAACCTCGAACGATCACTCAGGCACTAAGTGACTCGAATTGGCAGGTAGCATGCACATATGAATTCAATGCCGTGATACAGAACCATACCTTTGATCTTGTCCTGCCAAACCCTCATCAGAATGTTATCGATGCTAAGTGGATTTTTACGCTCAAATACAATTCGGATGGAACTATATCACATCATATGTCTCAGTTAGTGGCTCGTGGTTTTAATCAAGAGTATGGCAAGGATTATGCTGAAACGTTTAGTCTGGTGGTCAAAGTGACAACAATTCGGTTAGTTCTCGATGTGGCTGTAAGCAAGAATTGGGTGCTTTGACAACTTGATGTCAACAATGCTTTCCTTCAGGGAACTCTTACTGATGAATTTTATGTCAGTCAACCTCCTGAATTTGTAGACAAGGATCAACCTCATCATGTCTGCAAACTGAACAAAGCCTCATATGGCTTAAAACAAGCTCCTCGTGCTTGGTATGAAGAGCTCAAGAATTTTCTACTACGATGTGATTTTACCAACTCCAAAGCTGACACCTATGTCTTCGTATTTTGCCATGACAAACAATTAATCTATGTACTGGTTTATCTCGATGATATTGTTATCACAGGCAGCAACACAACAATGGTAGAACGATTCATCAATCTTCTTGGAGATCATTTTTCCATCAAAGATATGGGTGAACTTAATTATTTCTTGGGTATTGAAGTCACAAAAACGATCAAAAGGGCTGCATCTCATGCAACGCAAGTATATCACTGATCTTCTCACGCGCACCAACATGCTTGATGCCAAGCCGGTTTCATCACCAATGTCACCAACGCCGAAACTAAGTCTCCACTCTGGAACAAGGTTATTGGATGCTAAGGAATATCATCAAACACTAGGCAGTCTACAATATTTATCTTTGACTCGACCTGATTTTACATATGCAGTAAACAAGCGTTCCCAGTTTATGCAGGCACCAACGGACGCTCACTGGAAAGCTGTCAAACATGTTCTGCGATACTTGGCATGTACTTTGACTCACAACATCCTTATCTGACTACATAAGTCTCCTTCCTTACACGCAGATTGGGCGAGTGATGTGGATGACTTCATATCTACTCAAGCGAATGTTGTGTACCTTGGTTCCACTCCGATTTCATGGACTTCAAAGAAGCAAAAAGGAATCATGAGATCATCTACGGAAGCAAAATATCAGGCTATTACGAATACCGCTGCTGAATTATGTTGGATAACCTCTCTCATGGCCGAACTACATATTCATGTACCTACAACTCCAGCGGTATATTGTGACAATATCGGGGCCACTTATTTGTGTGCTAATCCAGTTTTCCACACTAGGATGAAGCACATTACACTTGATTACCACTTCGTTAGAGATAATATACGTGCTAGTACACTTCGGGTTACTCATGTCTCGGCAAAGGATCAACTCGTGGATGCTCTAACTAAGGCCTTACCAGGACCACGATTCCAAGAGTTATTTTCCAAGATTGGTGTTACTGAAGTACCTCCATCTTAAGGGGACGTATAGGATTATAGAAAGGTTAATAATGTAATTGTGTTAAATTAGGGTTATGTTTCTTGTATATATATATATATATATATATATTGTAATATTTGATTAATGAGAATTATTCAGCTTCTAAACCTACATTAGCTACTCTATATGTGTTATAGAGCAATTACTACCCATTTAATGAAAAAAAAACCCTGAAAAGGAGAAAACAAAAGAAAATATGCTTTTAATTCACATACCAGATAAACTCTTCCATATAAAAAGACGTACACAGTAAGGATGGTCATCTGCATCAAAGAGATTTTTCACTACATCTGATATGATAATGAGGGAAACAGACTTATGAAACACTAGAGAAGAAAAACGTATCATTGTGCAGACATAGAATCCAACCGTTGTGAAGTAGAACGACATCATTCTAAAGAAGTTAAAGAGTTGCCCAATCCTATAGTCATCCCTGCTTAGAACTTGTTCTCCGTTACCACCTGCTACTTTGCCTTCAAACAAGGTAATCTGGTTGAATCCTACATCTTTTCCTTTACCAACCTACATGAAAGAACATGTATGGATCATGTATTTTGATAAATAGAAGATACAAGCCAAGTGAATAATTTTAAATGCAAGCCGTTGACCTGAATATATTCAGGCTAAGTTATATTTCCCTACCTGAGCGTTGAGTTAAATCCTGAAATATAATGTTATTGGATATAGGTAAAAAAAGCTGTGCCATTTTAAGACCTATCATGTCCAAAGATACTATAGAGTTGAGCTCAGTTAAGTAGTACACCAACACGTCCAGAGCTATCAATAAATTAATATATTTTGCAGCAAGTAATTCAGTTTATTTAATGAACACATACCAGCATATATATCTTCACTGATGTTAATAACACGGGATGTTTTGCTGATTCCACCACGAGTTAGATGAAACATTATATCGAACACATTTGGATGCCCATAGTGCATTCAAACTCTGCGGGAATAGTTTTGCTTGGTAAATGCAAGCAGATAAAGAGAATGCTAAAACGTAAAACAAGCTTCACAACTAAAAAAATCTCAAAACGAAATGTAGTCCTATTGCGCAATCAAAGTTTGTAGCGAGCATACTCACTTAAGTGGATATGCTAAGACACGTTGACCCAAAGTTACAAAACTGGTTTCTTGATTGGACATAAACGATGCCAATGATGAAACACTGCAATATTAATTTGCCACTCATGTGAAAGATATAAAAGATGAACATAAACTCTAACAAAATCAGTCTTCAAGCAGATGACTGCAAACCTTCCAGTGAAAACATGCTCTTTAACCCCAAAATAGTAGGACATCGAATTTCATGTTTTCCATGAAAATCCTCAAGTAGATTTCTCATTTTAAATGCCTCCTCTAGATAATTGTCCTAAAAGATGAACATCATGGATGGAGGAAAACATTATGAGGTGCCACGGTATGAAAAGCACAAACATATTGCTGGTACTTAATTTGGTCATACATCATCCAGTAACCAATTCTTTTTAAATAAGAATAAGAATAGTGACACTTGGCAATGTGATGATGGCCAAAGGCAGACCTTATTCACCATGTGCATGATAGGTTAAGCTTAATTGCAGTACGAGTACTATCTCAGTCAAACACAGTTTCTAGAACACTAAGTCTTCTTAGAGTCAATGCAGAAATTGGCCAAAACATGAAAACGAAATGGTGTAAAACCTGATTCATATCTATTGTCTAGATAGCTTTTCCACGTGTAAAAACTATCGCATTATTTTAGTTCTCAGGCTTTCTTTCCCCCAGTTTAGGATCTTCGGGAAGTTTAACTGAATAAATTTCCTGTAAAGGAAGTTAAACATATTATGCACCATGTATAATCAATCCAGATGGCAAAATGAGAACAATGTAGTTAGACCAAGAGAAACATTTTCCACATTCTATTTGGAGCATTTCAACATCTAAAACCAATTTGACAAATTAACCATTTATAGTGTCAACAAAAATATCATTTACCTGATCCTCTTTGTATATGTCAGCTTTTGCTAGTTTAGAATAAAATATTCTTTTCCCATCATCTCCAACCTCAAAATGTATAAAAGCAACTCGTAGTGCCTCATATCTAGTTGAAACAGAGAAAAATGATATCGTCAATTGTAGTCGTTCCATTACTGAGTACTGAGAGATTGAACACAATCAATAACACAAAACAAATAATTGCATACATCATTTCTGAAATATTAGCAAGTTTTCTATATGGATAATTGTACTGGTGCACAGGGTTGAAGCTTACTTATTCAACCAAAAAATGGGACAACAAAATGCAAAGTTTCACTTTAACCAAGTAACAACCGAAGAACAATCAACAAACAATAGGCTGAACTGAAATACCATTTAGCTATATCTATTAAAAAACCGAACTTCATGACGAAAAGAATAATTACATCCTTAAAATTTATAAATAGAGCTAAATGATGGGCACAAAAGGAAAAGATTAGTGGAACATCTTTGCATTAAATGTGAGATATCAGTAGCCTTCAGTTTCATTTGCTCTTTCAGTTGCCTATAAATTTGACATGACACAACATACGTAAATTTCAGGTCTGCTCAAGCTCATGATTCAGGTGACAATTCAAAGACTTGTAGTATGCTAATCAGAGAGACATTATCCACTATAACAAAAAGAAATTTGCTCTTATAGTTATTGATCAAGGAAATACTGCTATTATAACTCGAAAGCCAAATACCTCCTAAGCTTTGTCTTTTTAAGAAACTCTGAAGTATCAAAGCCCTTCGTAATACATCATACCTCATACTTTATGTACCACATCGATTGAATCAGGCACTCAAGTGTAGGTAACACCTATTTTTGGCTTTGTCATTCAAACGCAAAATGTAAATGTGTTTTCATAAAGTATTTTAGGAATGATATAATTGATATAGATTGCTTCTAACCAGTCCTGGCTAAAGTTTGTCCTTGGTATGATACCCAAAACAAAAGTTCCAAAGCATCAGTTGAAGATTCCTGAAAATCTTCATCCAGTGTTGGACTGGACCCACCAATCCTCTCCAAGAAGTTTTCCCATTCATCTAATCCATGTAGATAGTTTTTGGTTAATGATTATTGAAAAAGGAACAACCTCATCACGCCTATAAGTAGAAGACACATACCGGGAAATATCATCTGTAGATAAAAAAGAATAGATATCACATCCACATTCTTATTTAGCAGTTCTGGGGAGCTATAGAGAACCGTCTCACTGTAGTATGGGGTGAAGACACTGTTCACATAAACATTTCAAAGATGTATATTAATTTGGAGGGGAAAAATAGTTAAATGGCAAGCAAGTGCTATTAGACATACCAAAATGGCACAATTTCAGCAACGGGCCTTGCATTGGGCATATCCATAAATAAAGAATTTGTAAAAAAAACTTTAATCTTCTTCTTGCTTCAAGATTTTTTGGGACGTTGGAAACATCTTTTTTCACAGTGAGAAGAACGTATAGTCGTTTGACATGCTCTATCTGCAATTATAACAAAACCATATAAGCAGCACTTAGGATGAATTTCCTTCTTGCTTCTCTTTGAAGGACTTACAATTTCTGGCTCACTAGGCTATGCTATCCTGGAAAAGAGACGGCCTTCATTTTGGGTCCCCTCTGACCTATTCCTTGTATGAAGCTGCTTCCTGAGGCATATAAGTTAAACCATAAGATATAATTTCCAAGATGGTTGCCAATACAAGTTGAGATTTGTTTGAGCAAGAAAACCTAGTCAATAACTTAATTAGGAAGTATAAACTTTAAGAGAAGGTAGTTAAATGCAACAAAAACTTAAAAAGGGAATTCAAAGCTAGTCAAGTAAGAAGAATAAACATCCTAACATCTTTTGTAAGAAAGAATCATAACTCTCATAGAAAGAGAAAGATTTTCCCGTATCTTCTCAAATAAAAATTGAAAATGATGTTAAAGGGCACAAACATGAAAAAAAAAAAAGGAAAATGAGAGTCTCCTAACAGGACCAAGAGGAGGTAAATACTCCTTCCCATATATTAAAGTCAGATAATGACAAAGCAAGTAACATGAAATAATAAGCCAGAAGAGCATACGGCGGTAACGGTTTGGTAAACCCAACTTGTTTAAACTTCCTACCAAAAAACAGTATGAGTTAAAGAAACAATAAGCCAGAGAAGGCATACCAAAAGCTCAGTTAATGCAGTTAATCTGGAAACCACTAATGGAAATAATGGAAGCTTCTTAAGATTTAGAGTTAGAGTAAGGGAACACTCTTATATACTGTTGTTCATCTCCAGAAAAATTCTCTCCACACTATACCAGATAAAAAAGAGACATAAATATTAATGTACCATGTAAAATTCCAAAAACAGCAATCTATGGTTAACAAAAACATGATATTGGCAGATTGAATTGAGAATCAAAAAATGGAACGACTGTACCAACGTTGCTCTGAATTCAATATGTTCGCAATGTTGTAATAACACTCTTGAATTGCATATGCCATATATTCATCATAGCTTATTTTTCTCCAAAGAATATCATGTGTTATTGCACTCCATGGCTAAAGGAATAGCTAACCAAATCTGGTAAACAAAAGGAAGCCATCAAAGTTTTACAGGCAAACAAAATATCAGACCTGATCTCTCAACATGGGATGTAATTAGTTAACAAGTTGCACCGTACTGAAACAAGGGCCACTGGACTAGTCTAAGAGTCCCCATGTTACTGGGAATAGAAAGCAAACTGATCTCCTTACAATCAAAGAACTCTAATGTATAAGAAGCATCCTATATAATTGGTCAGAAAAAGGAAAGAACATGGAAAGCAAGTAATAATTGTTAACCTATTACTGATATGATCTTCCTCTCTCAAGCTCTTTATTATTTCATTCCAGAATGGTGAAAACATTGCAGCATATGCCTTGTTCAAATCCTAGACATCCTATAAAAACAGTAGGAAAAAGCTAAACCAATGAATGACAAAATATAAAACTTCTACAACGTGAAGGAAGCAAAAAACGGAGAGAAAATGTAAGAGAAAAGTCAGTGCTATGTACAACCATCTATGAGGTGGAAGAATAGAGGAGTACACTTGTGGGTTTATACCACATTATCTTCAAAGTTTCAGTAAAGCTAGAGAAAGGACCATCCTATAATAATTGTCTGAATACAGATTTAAGAGTTTCATAAATTAAACTCTTTTGTGGGTACCTCCACCATCCACCAAAAAATTACAATTTTAAACATCATCCGCTTTAAGTTTCCTATTAAAAATAGACTATAGAGTTACAATCATAAAAAGCAAAGGAATGTCCAGTGCAGCCAAATACTTTAAAAAATCTACTTTTTGTTAACACATTATCTGTTCTCACTCACGGAACCCTCAAAGGTCAATATATAATTGTAAGATTAGATCACTGAAGATTTTTTGACACTACAATGGAAGAAAGGATTGCAATAATAGCTCCAAAAACACCAAGTGATGAGACAGAGAGTTTATATTAGAATATGGGCATCCAACTCAAAACCAATTGGGAATGAGTGGAGAGGCCCATATCATATATATACTAGAGAAGATTCCTTCCAACTTCCGATGTGGGATATATTTCCTAATACACCCCCTCGAGATGATGACTCTTTTGCCATTAATCTCGTATATTTGGGGATAGATCGACGACACCAATTTTGGCCCTAGCTTGTCGATAATTGGACCACTTTTGGGTCGGATCGGGTTGGACAGTGTGGATCATGGGCTCTGATACCATATTAGAACATGGGCATCCAACTCAAAACCAGTTGGCAATGAGTGGAGATGCCCATATCATATATATACTAGAGAAGATTCCTTCTAACTTTCGATGTGGGATATATTCCTTAATAGTTTAAACTTATTATGAACCAGAGAAGCATGTTGGTTATGTTGTACTATGAAATAGATTATTACAATAGAGATTAGGCGGTGAAGGAAATCCAAGACAAAACTTAAAGTATAATACAACACTAATCTTAGAAATGCATGTTTCTTAAATCTCCCAAAAATTTTGAAAACAAAAACATATCCAAATTATAACCTTTTCACAACAGGAGAGGCAAGTTTCTGGGCAAAAGCTTCTAGGAAACACTCAAAACACTGACAAAACATCTCGATCGAGCATATCTAAGATTGATAGATAGCTAAACATGGTTAGCAAGGGGAGTCGGAACATGAAACAGTACACAATTTTGATAAAATAAATCAGTAAAACATTCAAGTACTTAGAAGTACCTCGCCTAGACGAGCTTTTGCACCCATTACACCACCAATGAATGCAGACAAGAGTGTGTACCATATATGAACCTCCATAAGATATATCTTGACACATATACCAAATGCAATGATTAGTAACTAATAAACTATGAGTAGAGTTAAAGATAGGTATTTATAAAGTAAAATCAGACTTGAAAGCAAATAACCATCTTAAACTGCCACAACTGGAGCCCATAAGCTAACAATGGTCAACGCATGATTATTACCTGCCATATTTAGTTTAGCAGAGGCATAGATGTCAACAACATTTTCAATGACATTATAAGTAACAAGTTCTAGTCCGTATTATGGTTGATCAAATACAAAGATGGTGTGCTTTAGTTAAAAGTTCCATAGATCTTGTGTTGCAGGCCAAATGAGTCAATAACATAGCTAACATCACTAGGGTATGGAATTATAGTAAGTCCTTGTCGTCACATCATACTTAATTTAAGCTAGTTAACAGTAAGCCAATTATTTCTGATCTCAATACCTAAGAATAAAAATACTTACTTTTTGAGAAAATATCATGCCATGAATGTTGAAGTGAAGGAAGGTCAATGATACTATTGGTTGGTTTTCTGAGTGCTTTGATATGCAATGCAACATGATGACGATTAAACCCTCAATGCAATATCATATATACACTTAATAAACTAGATAGACGTCACAACTAGGCTTCACGAGAACAATGGTACTAAATTAAAAAAAAAAGAGACATAGCAGTTGCATAATTACTGCCTTACACATAGCCCCTTGTTATTTCAATGAGAACACCACATGTTGATTCAAATATGAGATATTGCACCATATTATAAAGTTGTACAATTGCAAAATTATATAGCTGTAGAAACATCCTTGCCTGGAGAAAGTATGCAAATGTGAACTTGGAGACCAGGATAACCAACCAAAACGCCGCATACCTGAATATCAGAGGAAAACAATTTAAAAAACCTAACTCTACAACCATTATATTTTTACCAGATTATACTAAGATCCTGAATCAATTGCGACCTTCTAAAACATCATTTAATTTATTCAAACAGTTTTGTGCAAACTGACAATTTCTTGCAAGTGTGATCTCATTGGAAGAAATGAGAAAATATTATCGATTATATGTCTTATCACTCATCCATTGTCCAAAACTTTTTTCAATTAAGAAAGTGTATTTCAATTAGCCAACTAAAGCAGCATAGTACTGATAATAAATATAGTGAACTATTCTTGGTAACCACTATATAATTTGAAGAGCAAAGTAGACAAAACCTGCAATAATCGCTTAATTTCTCAAAGAGGCCACATCCAACAAAGTATCGTTCCTGAAAGAGAGAAGAAACATAAAAAATGTGCTTTGTACTGCTACTTCTAATTCCATTATCTAAAGTCGTACTAAATGAATACCTGATAAGTCCACTTTAAAAACTGGAAGAAAGATTGATCTAACATTTCTGACAGAGCATGGCATGCTGGAAGGTTGAATAAAATTACAAAGATGAGACGTATAGCGACATAAGAACCCAATACAAGAATGTATAAGTGGAAGAAAAACTCATTTTGGTCTGATTTCTTTATTTCCAGCAGAACCCTCCTGCAATATTTGATTCACAACAAGTAAGTTATTCTATCAACAAACTTTATCAAAGAGGAAATGACTCACACATAATATTGGATACGTACACATAAACATATACCACAAATACCAAGCTAAAGTCCCACCAAATAAACCTTATAATCAGCCTAGATATAGCTGTTCCTCTTGCCATGCTATAGGCGCTATACATAAGCACAACATCAAGAAGACCTGAATGAATGACAATATGTGATGCTTAACAAGAAGGTACACGTACAAATTTACAATTTGAGTTTTCTAAATGTAATCATAGTCAATCAGAGGAATTTACATTCGATAAAGTTCATAATAGCAAATGTAGGCCCAACACTGAGTAAGATTATAACAATATCTATATCAAGATGCTCGCTCCTGAAGGCTATAATCGTCAAACTTGTGGACAGGTAATAATAACAATTACAAAAATTATCAAATTCACGCAAAACAAAAATGGTCATAATACCACACCAACCTGGAACATAAAAGCCATAAAGATCCAAAGTCGTATAAAACTTCGGAAATGGTTAAGGTATTGGAGATTTTAGAGAATTGAGAGATTAAGAGATTAAAGAGACTTGTGTTGGAACCGAGAGAATAGAGAGAAGAAGAGTATTTCTCTTTCTTAACATTATACAATGTGTGTTATAATATATATATATATATATATATAGACAAACAAGAAAGCTTAACCTAGCCTCTATGCACCAATA